>ML293073.1:0-10995 GCA_005239495.1 Nicotiana undulata
CGGATATGCATATGCGATCGCACTGAAGAAAAGGCCTGACACCAGAAAACTAACAAAAAACCATATTTTTCTAAGTTTTCTCACCCCGTTAGATACCCGAAACTCACCCGAGCCCTCGGGGCTCAAAACCAAAAACACACACGACTCCCAAAACATCATACGAACTTGTTCAAGCTTTTAAATCATAAGAATATCAACAAAAACATCGAATTAAACCTCTAAATCCAATTAATCAAACTTAAGAACTTTAAGATTCTAGAATTCACTTCAATACGCCGAACCGGCCTAAACTGCTCGGAACGACTTCAAACTTTACAGATAAGTTATAAATGACACCACGGAACTATTCCCGGTCTCGGAATCTCATTCGGACCTCGGGAACATAACACCACTTTCCAAGCCACATTTCAAATTCTTTAAAACCTCAAAGTCTCATTTTTTATCCGAAACCACTCAATTCACGCCCGTTTTACACCAAATTTTACAGATAAGACAAATAATGTATAATAAACCTGTTCCGGGCTCCGAAACCACAATACGGACCCGGTAACACGGTTTTCACATAATTATTCATTTTCAAAATCCTTTATTATTTTCAGAAAACAATTTTCTTTAAAAATTCATTTCTCGGGCTTGGGACCTCGGAATTCGATTCCGAGCATATGCCCAAGTCCCATATTTTCCTACGGACCCTCCGGGACCGTCGAATCACGGGTCCGGGTCCGTTTACCAGAAATGTTGACCAAAGTCAACTATATTCATTTATTAATTATCAAAACTCATTTTTATCAAATTTTCACATAATAGCTTCCCGGCTACACGCCCGGGCTGCGCACGCATATCGAGGTAAGACTAACGGAGGCTTTCGGGGCCTCGAAACACAAATTTAGCTAGAATTACTTAGGATGACCTTTTGGGTAATCACAATTTCGCACACATACAAGGAGCTAAATGCAGTGGCAGATAAACTCGCAAAACATGGATCCACTTTAGCTATGGAAAATACACCTACGATGCGGACTCGGACTCCCATGTAGCTNGAGCTAAATGCAGTGGCAGATAAACTCGCAAAACATGGATCCACTTTAGCTATGGAAAATACACCTACGATGGTTTTGATTTCTTCACTCTTTTTGAGGGCAGGCCATATGCATGACCATATGGGCACTACACAGTTGCGGCGCTCTTCAACTCATATGGCCAATACTACAACTTTTTTTTATTTAAATTTAGCACCAACTACTTGTACTAGATTAGGACAACACTGCTCATCAGTTTTAGCATCTTTTTGTACTGTGGGGCCATCGCGGTCCACCACTCTGTAATGTGACTTAATTTATTAATATAAGCATGTTTTATTATCCAAAAAAAATCTCTGGAAGCTGATACACGAAAGCTGCTAGAGATGGAGGCTAAGATGATGGTGGAAAGACCTCTAATAGACCAACTGTACGCCACATGCAAAGAGGCAAAATCTATAACATTACTTCATTCATGAAGCTGTAACATCAGATGAGTACCAACACTCTTGATGTTATCAATTATGAGATAAGCACTTCTATGCTAAAGGAGAGACTACCAAATCGTCTTAATTTGTGACGTACCTAAGGAAGAGGAATCACGCAGATGGAATCTGATACATTGACCGAAAGAAGTTGCGGCTAAAGGGAAAAACTTACATATGATTTGGACATTGAAAAGTATGAATATTTAATAGACTTAAAATACAAGGAGCCGAAACAATATTTACAAGGAAGAAGCTATGCAGACAGCAATATAGACACAGAGATGCAACTTTAAAGCTACCACCAGAAAACCTCTAATATACTCAAATTTATGGAGGCCACCATCTTCACAAGTAAGATGATCTGTCATCCAACCCAGTTTACTGATACCATGGAAATTCCTAAGACAAGAAAAAGTAAATAGATGAGCCCCCTAAAGAAAGCACAGAATGTGAACAGAATATCAGTATCAAAAGCGATGAAATACCCGGGGATTTCTATAAAGGAATGGCAATCCAAAATCGAAACCGTATTACTAACGGGAAAAGTGCAAGTGAAATATATGTTGATATATGAAACACTTCAACATTGAGTAGGTACAAGAGCCACAAAGCCGCTTAGAACTGTAAAAGGAGATACAATCCTCTGGCTCGAACTGATAATTTTTACTCCTTAATAATCATCATATCATATCATACTATATTATAAGTGTGAAGACTTTTAGGTTAACTTATCTTACTAAAATATCCTTCAAAAACTGAATGACTAAAGTACCCTCTACTTAATGATTTTAGGTTAAGTATGCAATATTATGAAGAACTCAATAGTCATTGTTTTTCTTCTTTCCATTGTCTAATATATCAGTAGTTACTTCTTTAATACTACCTCTTAATTAGCCTTCCACTCTTCCTCCTCTTTAATGTTATTAATTAGCTTCCATAACCCATCAAATTCCTACGTCAAGTTATTATCCACAGTACTTCAACATTTGCAAGTAGCAACAAATGCATATGCAAGGAACAAAGATCAAATAACGAAGCGGAGAATTGGACGATCGATAACATTCTATATAAGATACACAGTATTTTTAAGGTATCTGAAACCCAAAACATGAAATGGAGTCTTCAAACGTCTGTATTCTTTATGGGTTTGTTGTACTTCTTTTGCTATATTTTTAGTATTTTAAATTTTCTCTGAAGTTTAATTAGGTGGAATATTGAGATGCTTGCAATTATAGTTATATCATGAATACCCACTCTTTGACTAGACACAATATTTGGTCTTGGTATGTTTATCATGGCTAACATTTACAAAGTCGTACCAACAACTAGCCTTTGCAATTATTATAAAATATTGATTGTTAAGACTGAATTGCTCACAAACTGCAGGTTTGTTCATCTCATCATTGCTTGTGTGGAAAACAATTATATGAAATTTTAAAATATAAATACCATGGGATGGGAAAATGTTTATTCAATCCTATTTCTCCCCCATCAGTACCTAGCATTTTTGTTTGTTAATTGTTTTTCGGGTTGACGCTGACGCATATTTCTCTTTCTTATCTGATGTTCAAGTTGTTATTTTCCCAAGAACTATATTTGTTTATATCATTTTTTTCTATTGACGTTTATTTGAGATAAGTCGTTTTATTTTTAAACTAAGACAACTCGCTATAACCCATATCAAATTGAGTATAGAACTATATGAAATTTGAATTTATCCCTCTAAGTTACCTAGCAAGAGTTATAAACAGTTTGTTGTAACACCCCGTACATTCGGATTAAGTATGAATATGTTAAATGGGTATTAATTTGATATATTAGACATATGAAGTCCCATCGGGATGAGTATGAGTGAAAATAGTTGTTTCAAAATCAAGATGGAAAGTGAGTTGCATAAGATTCGACAAAATCGACTAAGTTTACAGAAGGTCCGTCTTCCAGCAGGTTTTGGTGAAAATGGGTATGGAATTTGGGAAAACTCAAAACATGAAAGTTGTAGGCCTTTGAAATAGCTTTCCATTGATATATAGTGGAGCCCAAACGGAGCTCTGTGCAAAAAGTTATGCGCGTTTTACAGAACAGTGCGCAATCTCCGCGCACCGGACCGCAACGCGGTTATGCGGCAGTGTTCCTGTCATTTACCGTGGTCAGGCCTACAGGTGCACGGGGGCGGACTTGGGGAGTCATTTTTAAAGCCCTATTTCGTCCCCCAAAGCCCCAAAACACAAAAACTTGCTCTAGAAAGGGAAGCTCTCAAAAACCTAACTCCTTAAAGGTCCCTCCACCACCCAAGGTAAGTTCTAATGGTGATTCAAAGTTAATTTTAATTTCCCAACATCTTATTAACATGGGTAAACCCTCCATATCATTAGATATTCGATTGGGGCATTATTGTTGAGAGAAGGAACTCAAGAACTCGAATTCAAGGGGATAGAACTTCAAAAAGGTAATGTCTTCATCCTCTAATTGATTCTAGCATTGGTTTAATGATTATAGACCCTAGTTCATGAGATATGAGTTTGATAGAAAAGCATGAACGGTTATAGGTTTGGTGTGTTGATTGTTGATTATTGGTTAAGGTTATTGTTTACCTTATGGGTGATAAAGAATTATGTTGATTATAACCATTTGACACTTTAGAATTTATCTAGTAGCAAGAGAATGGGTTATTGGGTGTAGAAACACCATTAATAAGGGCTATGAAGTTTTATGCCACCAAGTGTTTGATAAAATGCATAAGTGACCAAAACATGACTATTGTTGCTAATTTGGAATCCCTATGACTTGTATTGATATAGATTAAAGTTGAAAGGGTTGGCGAATGTTGTATTACGCTAAAGAGCAGGAAGTTAAGGTATCTGAGGCTAACTCTCTATGTTTGGGAATGTTTTGATTCTCCCTACACTATGTTTCTTTTACCACGTTACCAATTGCCTCAAAAATATAATTAAGCCTAGTTCCTTGAATAGTTGCAGAACTTCTATTCTCTAGCTTCGTAACTCGTTCATGACTTTCATTCTGAACGTTGTAAAATCATGCGTAATCAATATGGACTTGGGTTTGATGCCATGAGTCTCAGTCTAGATTACTCAGCATGTCATAAACAGTTGAAGTTTCAATTTTCATAATCAGTTCATGAATACATGTCTCAGTCTAGCTCTATTCAGCATTCAAGTATCATGTAACTCTGTATGGTTCAATATTTCAGCACCATGTATTTCAGTATGATTCTTAGTTCCTGGATGTTGAACACTTGTATTTGGGCCTGAGGCCGCAGTTTATATGCTTTATGCATCTTTGGGCCTGAGGCTGCAGTTTATGCTTTATGCATTTTTGGACCTGAGGTCGCAGTTATGTGTACGTATACTTGGGCACGAGGCCGCGGTTTGTGCACATATATATATTGGGCCTGAGGCCACAGTTTAATATTCAGATAAACAGGTTGTTCATCATTCAGAAAAGGAAGTATTCATATCCTTACTTCCTTTCAGTTCAATTATTAGTTACCATTTCAGTTATCATATCAGTTACCAGTTATCAGTTCAGTTATCAGTTATCATTACCGTTTCAGTTTCAGTTTCAATAGTTATCATTTCAGTTATCAGTTATTAATTCTCAGTTATCAGCTTAGTTTCAGTTTCAGTATTTATAATTCTTTCTTTCAGTTGCTTTACATACCAGTGCAATTCAAATGTACTGACGTCCCTTTTGCCCGGGGTCTGCATCTCACGATGCAGGTAATGATTTACAGGTTGATGATTCAGAGCGCTAAGATTCTCGTACCAGCTATTTAGTGATCCCAGTTCTTTCGAGGCATTATCATTACCTTACAGTCTTCAGTATTTTCAGACAGTCAGTGTTTTCAGTACTTCATTAGAGGCTTCATAGACTAGAGTAACAGTTAGACAGAATCGCATGCTTTTCATATTAAGCTATGTTGGCTACAAATATGTTTCAGAATTGTATTAGTATTTCTGCACTTTGATTTATATCATCCAGACTTTCAGTATATCAGCATGTGTTAGTTTATCTTCCGCATTCAATATGTTATGATATCACATGTTGATTTAGCCAGCCCGTTGGCTCGCTTGGTCACATGTAGTTAGGCACTGAGTGCCGTGTTACGTTCAGGCCCAGGTTCGATGTGGATATCACATTTTGATGTTTAATATTCTTTTATGAAGGTTTGATTTTCTTTGTTTTTTGGTACAAATCTTCCAATTTATATTGTTTGTATTTAATTATGTGGATACACGTACAATGTACGTGTCCGAAAACTAGTTTTATAAAAGCAAAAGTACACTAAGATGAACAGCTCACAGGATTGGACTAAAAGAAAAGCTAAATCAATCAGATAGGTTTATTGCATGTCATATAAGGCAGTGTTCTTTTGATAGACTAGTCTTAGGGTACGCGCGTTGCGCATGTAACCCAAATTACGATCAAAATCTTTTTAAAAATTACACAAATATTATTAAAAATAACTTAATTTATAGAATAAAACTAAAGGAAATAGTTAACTTCCTAAAATATGAATGTTAATTTTGTTTAAATAATTCTATAGGAAAAGAAACGTCACCCCACAAAGTCCCGATATGTCTTATTGGATTTCAGATACATGAGCTTTGTATTTAATTTAAAAGAAAATAAACAGAATATGTTAATTTGTATTAGCATTACTCACGACAGTATGTAAGTCAGACTGTCACATCTAAACTTCTTTATAGAAACAACTTATAAGGTTAAGTTGAATGTAACAAGCTTGTATGATTCTAAAAAAATGAACAATAAAGAGGATCATTGCAATTATATAAGGAACCACGAATATAATATAGTATTATCCATTATTCGTTATTAAACAATTTATAATTTTGTATGCATAATGTTTTGAAGAAATAGTATATCATCGAACGGTAATATGATCTATCTACATTACAAAAAGATATGATCATCCATAAATAACTGTTTGTGTTATAATATTCTTAGTTTTGGAGACAAAGACACATCAACTATAATTTTATAAAAGAGCAAGAATTGTCCGAACTAGGCACATTCCAAAAAAATGATATTATGTTCAACATAAAAACATAACATTTGTAAAATTCAAAATGTTAAGAGTAAGTAAAACCATTCATAAGTTTTTGTTTGATAAGTAGCAAAGTAGCCGAGAATTTGGAATTGCAAATGATTGATTCCTTCTTGAAAAGATATTTTCTCATTTATTTAACCTAAATTTTAGAAATTAAAGACTATTTTCCTCATTTATTTATGGTAGGAAATTTAGGGTATCTTTTTACCTTTTTTATTTATATTAGAATTTTACGAATGTTCTATTTTTCTTTTAACCATGTAAATTAAAGTGTATTTCATAATTCAGATTAGACAAAATGGTAATTATACTAACAAATTATTTTTTATTTGAATTAGGAATTACTAAATACTTTAAAGACAACTTTATTCCTTCTTAAAAAGATAAATTTCTTTTTTATTTACATTTAGGATACTTTTTTTCTAAAAAATCACTTCAAAGGAATCAACAACAACAACAACGACGACCCAGTATAGTCCCACAAGTGGGGTCTGGGGAGGGTGGTGTGTACGTAGACCTTACCTTCATCCCCGATAGGGTTGAGAGGTTGTTTCCGATAGACCCTCGGCTCAAGAAGACGAAAAGAAAAAGGAGAAAATATATCAGTACCATCATGGAAATAATAACAACAACACAAGAACCAGTGAATAGATGAAAGACAGAAATAATGACCAGTAAATAATGTCAGGTACTATGAAAACGGATAAGTAGTGTAAACAAAGCACTGACCACTAGCAGTCTAAGACTAAATCCTATCAGCCTAGCCTCACACTGGAAGACTAAATATGCTCAACTACCTCCTAACTCACAACCTTAATACTCAACCTCCACAGCTTCCTATCGAGTGTCATGTCGTCGGAAATTTGAAGTCTCGCCATATCCCCCTGATCACCTCTGCCCAATACTTCTTAGACCGCCCTCTACCTCTCCTCGTACCCACCAATGTCAACCGCACGCACCTTCTTACCGGGGCATCCAAGCTCCTCCTCTGAACATGCCCGAACCATCTGAGTCTCGCTTCCCGCATCTTGTCATCAATAGGAGCCACGCCCACCTTCTCCCGAATATCTTCATTCATAATCTTATCCATCCTAGTGTGCCCGCACATCCACCTCAACATCCTCATCTCTGCTACTTTCATCTTCTGGGTATGTGAGTTCTTAACTGGCCAACACTCAGCCCCATACAACATGGCCGGCCTAACCACTGTTCTATAAAACTTACCTTTGAGTAGCGGAGGCACTTTCTTGTCACACAAGACTCCAGATGCTAACCTCCATTTCATCCACTCCACCTTTATACGGTGTGTGACATCATCGTCGATCTCCCTACCCCCATGGATAACTGACCCAAGGTACTTGAAACTACTTTTCTTGGAAATGACCTGCCATCCAAGCCTCACGTCCCTGCCCGCTTCCTTCGGCTCGGCACTGAACTTACACTCAAGATATTTCGTCTTCGTCCTGCTCAACTTGAAACCCTTTGACTCAAGGGCATGTCTCCTACCCTCCAGCCTCTCGTTAACTGCGTCTCGTCAATCAGAACAATGTCATCAGCGAATAACATACACCCAATGTCATCAGCGAATAACATACACCATGTCACCTCTCCTTGACCATAGTGTATCAGTGCATCCATCACCAGAGCGAACATGAATGGGCTGAGCACAGATCCTTGGTGTGACCCCATGACAACCGGAAAATGCTCGGAGTCGCCTCCCACTGTCCTAACCCGAGTCTTAGCTCCATCATACATGTCCTTAATCGCCCTAATGTAAGCAACCGACACACCTTTAGCCTCTAGGCATCTTCAAAGAACCTCTCTAAGAACCTTGCCATACGCTTTCTCTAGATCAATAAACACCATGTGCAGATCCTTCTTCCTATCCCTATACTGTTCCACCAACCTCCTAATGAGGTGGATAGCTTCTGTAATAGAACGCCTCGGCATGAACCCGAACTAGTTGTCTGATAGAGACACCGTCCTCCTCACCCTCGTTTCTACTACCCTCTCCCACACTTTCATGGTATGACTCAATAGTTTGATACCCCTATAGTTGTTACAACTCTGGATGTCACCTTTGTTCTTGTACAACGGAACCACCGTACTCCACCTCCACTCGCCTGGCATCATCTTCGTCCTGAAAATAACATTAAACAACCATGTCAGCCACTCCAGACCTCCTCTACCCACACACCTCCAAAATTCTACCGGAATCTCATCAGGCCCGGTAGCTCTGCCCTTGCTCATCTTTCGCATAGCTCCCACGACCTCCCCAACCTTAATGCGCCTACAGTACCCAAAATCACGGTGGTTCTCGGAATGCCCCAACTCGCCTAGCACAATATCCTGATCCCCTTCTTCTTATTTCAAAGGAATCAAATTAATAATAAAATTTGTTAGAGACCCTTGGTTACCGCTTGGTTGTTATAAACGAACATAATTCAACGACAAAAGTAGATACAATCTCTTTCTTACGCATTTTGAAGGACTTATAGTTTAATTCAAATTATTTTCTTTTCTCTAAATTTTGGAGTAAGCATCTAGAGAAGTCAAAGTTATTTATTTATAATAAATTCCAATAGTTCTAAATATTATGAGTTTCTGCATAGTTCAAATAAGGAAAGATTTAATAACCAAAATTTTGTTTGATTTTAAAATCCTACATATTAGGAGAATACTTAAATTACAACTTTGTCTAATATGAAAGCTATTTTCAAAAGGGTAAAAAAGGCGAACGACGTTTCGCTAAGGGCTTTCGGACTTTTAATATAGTATAGATAAGCAAGAAAATCAACATGCCACACAGACAATAGTATGACTTCCTTTCATAGATGTAAACAAAAGATCATCGAAAAAGAATTGTAAATGAATAATTATGTGAAAACCGTGTTACCGGGCCCGTATTACGGTTCCGGAGCCCGGAACAGGTTTATTATATGTTATGTGACTTATCTATGAAATTTGGTGTAAAACGGACTTGAAATGACGTGATTCGGATTAAAAATGGAAAATTTGGAAGTTTATGAAGTTTGGGAAAATTCTATGAGGTTTAAGGTTTGATTCCTTGTTTTTGGTGATATTTTGGTGATTTAAAAGCTTGAATAAGTCCGTAGGACGTTTTGGGAGTTGCGTGTGTTTTTGGTTTTGAGACCCGAGGGCTCGGGTGAGTTTCGGGTAGCTAACGGGTGTAAAAGATAGGAAAAATCTGGTGTCTTGATGAATTGCTGGTGTCCAGGTATTGACTCTATGCGGACGCACCCAGGGGGATGCGAACGCATAGAGTAAAGTGGGGTCTGGGGGAGCTGGGAAATTTGTGTTATGCGAACGCACCCTCCAAGGTGCGGACGCGGAGGCTCGGGGTTAGGACCCTATGCGTACGCATCCCGTAGAGCGCGAACGCAAAGGGTTAGTGTCTAGGGGAGGGCTGGGAGTCACTTACCCTATGCGAACGCGGCCCCTCAACCGCGAACGCATAGGCCATTATTTCTAAACCTCCGCGAACGCGGCCTGGGGTCCGCGAACGCGAAGAGTAATTTTGCCCAGTCGATTTTTAAGTCCCAAAACAGAATCATTTCAGGATTTCTCCCATCTTTCACTCCTTCCTTCTTCCCCAAACCCCCATAGACGAAATTCAAGCTTTCCTCCCTCCACAGCTCCATAGGTATGTTTATTTAACTCCATTTTCTTCCACTTTCCATCATTAATCACTTGAAACCTAGGTCAAAAATCATAAAATCAAGTGGGAAATTGGGTTTTTGAGTAGTGTTAGGGTTTTTGGGAAAATTGGGTGATTCAACCTCAATTTGGGGTCGGATCTTAAAACTAATTATATATTTGAACTCGTGGGGTAATGGGTGATCGGGTTTTGGTCCGAACCTCGAGTTTAGACCACGTGGGCCCGGGGTCGAATTTCATTATTTTAGGAAGAATGCTAGAAAATGAATACCTAGGTTATGGGATTATATTATTGAGTCTTTATTGATATTATTGAATTAACTATGCATAGATAACGTTGTTTCGGAGTCGGATTATAAAGGAAAGGCGGTCTTAGAGGGTTGATTGCCATACTTTGGACCGAGGTAAGTGTCTTGCCTAANCAGTATTTCTTCCATGTTTACCATATTATGAGATTTTCTTTACTTGGAAATTTATTCTTGATTGAATGTATTGGCTGTTTAGTTTGAGAAGTATTGATACGAAAGATAATACAAGTGTAGAGTATGTGATTGAGGTGATTGGTTATAGCTGAGACCCTTGCCGGGCATTTCTTGAGCTACTAATTGATGTTTCCTCCTTGTCGGGTGTCTTGAACTGCTTATTTCCACTATGCTGCACTCCTTGCCATGTTATCTGTGATTGTTTGGTGAGGAAGAGTGTAATGCACGAAGGGTGATGC
>ML293074.1:0-10287 GCA_005239495.1 Nicotiana undulata
ATGATATGATTACATTGATAGACGCACTCTTGGTACGGGCCGGTCGATCCCCGGCAGTGTGTAAGAAGGATTATTGTTAAGCATGCACTCTCGGTACGGGTCGGTCGATTCCCGGCAGTGCATAGTTATTCTTCCCCATGACCTGATTACATTGATAGACACACTCTTGGTACGGGCCGGTCGATCGCCGGTAGTGCGTAACTAGGATTATTGTTAAGCATGCACTCTTGGTACGGGCCGGTCGATCCCCGGCAGTGCATAGCTATTCTTCCTCATGACTCCGACCGGTTGTCTTATTCCTGTGTGCGCATGATTATTTTGCATTGTTGGATATTGACTTGTATTGGATATTTGGGGGAAAGAAAGTGGCCATTGTTATTGTTCTAGTATTTACTTGGATTTCTGTGCTTTATACATAATTGATGCTCACTGTCTTACATGTCTTCTGCTTTTAATTGTTTTGTCATTGATGTATCATACTTTTGGACCTTAGTGAGTGTCAAGTCGACCTCTCGTCACTACTTCTTTGAGGTTAGGTGGGATACTCACTGGGTACATATATGTATATGTACTCATGTTACACTTTCTGTGCATTTTGTTGCACAGGTATCTTCATAGTTTAGCGATTGATTTGGAGACTTACTCGGGCTGCATTTATCAGGAGGCGTTCCGCAGTTGACAGAGTCTCCTTCTTTCTATATCTTTACATTGTATCTCTATTGCCTTTGTCCCATTTATCTCTCAGACAAGAGTTGTATAATTGTATAAATTCTTAGAAACTGCTCATGTACTTGTGTCACCGGGTTCTGGGGATGTGTTGAGTCTTGTTTTATTGAATTAAATAGATTTCTTGTCGTGTTTAATTTACAAAAATTTATTTATTTGATTATGAAATGCAATAAAGGCAACGATTTCAAAATTTTTAAACAGGAAGGTTGTTCAACTGATTAAGGGGTTGGCTTGCCTGACAGTGGTGTCCGGCGTCATCCCAACCCATAGGTTTGGGTCGTGACACAATAAGAGCCTATACATCATGAGATTGGACAGTCAATATACCTGTGACAACATTTGGAGAAGCCTCTACACTATGGAGATCACTCATAGTATAGAAACAACTAGGTCCCCCTAAACTCTATGCACCACCCCTAGCTGAACCATGCCCTGCTGGTGCAGGAGTGCCTCGAGATGGAATGGTTCTGAAGATGTAGCAGTTGCGGAACTAGATGGTTGTGTTGTGCCCCTGCCCATACCGTGGCGGTATGAATGACACTCTCTATGCATGTGACTCAACGATTCGCACACGTAACATACATGTAGGTCCATGTAGCAGATTCCCAAGTGCATCCTCCCACACCTGGAATCTCCATCATGATCGACCCTGCTGGTGGGGCCCCATGCTGCCATAATTAGGCCAGAAATGACTCCCCTACTGTTGACTATGCCCTGCTGGCGGTGCACTGGCTGAAGATTGAGCAAAGAGTGGGATGACCTTGATGACTCTCCCCTAAAAGTTGATCTTCCCCTACCAAATAACTCCCCGAAGTTGCTCGCAGGCCGGGCTTTGCTGCTTACCCTCTCATTCCATTATGTTCTTCAACTTACAGTTCTCTGCAGCTTGAGCAAATGCTACCATCTTCCCATAGTTCATATTTGAGTTCAAGGGATCTGCAGTTGCCTCATTGATAACCAAGTGGCTAAGGCCCTATAAAGAACGGCGCAATCTAGCCTCTATAGTCGGCAACATGTGAATTACATATTTTGATAAGTATGTGAACTCCATGTGATACTATCACACACTCTTACTACCTTGCTTAAGGTTCTAAAACTCTGTGGCACAGGCTGCCCTTGTCTCGACAGGCATGAAATGGTCCATGAAAGCATCAGCAAGCTCACTCTACCTCGACGGAGGTCTCCCCTCCTCCCGAGAGTCCTCCCACAACTCAAACCAAGAATAGGACACCCTTTTCAGGCGGTAGGCAGCCAACTCCAATCCCTCCATCTCAGTACTGCACATAACCCAGAGAGTCTTATGTGTCTCATCAAAGAAGTCATGTGGGTCCTCCTGGGGATTAGCACCCGTGAACACCGGAGGATCCAACTGAAGAAACATGTTCACCCTGGAACCACTAGAATATCCGTTTTAGTTAGAAGAAGTGGGTGCAAAATACGATCTCTGGGATGGAGAAGCCATTATCTATGTCAGCATCTTGATAGCTCCCCTAAGATCCCCATCAGAAATACCATAACCGGAAGTTGGGGTTGGAGGTGGAACCGGAATATCAGGTGGAGTAACCGTCGCACCCTCAGTAGGTGCAGGAGCTGTTGTGGCTTGGTCATGTGTAGTTGAATCGGGAAGTTTATTAGTCGGGGGATTATTGTCACCCCTCGGGTATTTACCCGCATCATTAAACAAAGGGTCAACTTCCACTCTCGAGGCAACATTGAATCCTTGGCCAGTTCTTGCTCTCTTCTTAGGTGCCATATATTGAAAGTTAAATGTATGTACGAGTTATGAGTTCAATAAGTTCTTCAAACAATACTAAAACTTCAAGTAAGGATAACATAAGTTCTCAAGTCAATTTCCATCTAGTTAAGTTGGGGAATCATTATTGCCAAAATACCATAAATCACAATACCACCGTGTTCTTACACGGAGTCCAATCACGGCCCGATCGTCTAGGTGATCTCATTTGAGACATCAACAATAACCACAATACCAATGATCATTTCTAGCACAGTAACCACCAAGTGTGCGGCATGGCATCCGATCAAGTCTCGATCGGCTAGGCCGTCTCACTCAAGACATCCCCCATTCAATAAAACATCTCACTTCATACTTCTTTCCTCATCTTATCAATACATTTGCACGAGTGGCCTCAATTATAAAGTTATTCTTGGCACTTGGCCATATTTCATAATTCCAGTTTCCTCTTTATACATTCAACATCATTATCATTATCAACAATAATAAAGCCTAAAATTTAATACATTAGTACACATACGAGCAATTTGGGAATCCTAAGCACATAAAGACGTTTCATACACATTAGCATAACAAACTTTATCTGATATCGACATGAAGTCTTAGCACTTCTTAACACATATTCCACATTTTGAACACGTCCTCAAATGGAAAGATGACATGATAAAGAATTTATAATAAATATTGAACATGTATTTTTCAAAACAAACAAATTCGGTATAGCCAATTCTATAATGATCAATTTGGGACTTACACCAATTACATGAACACTGTGGGATTCGATTCTAAGAAGAAGGGGGTTTGGCCAACATACCTCAATTGAGCTTCCTATAAACATTAAAACGTTTTGTAATTCTTAGCAGTTAAATCTATTTTAGAAATATGACAAGTGGGACCAAAGTGTAGGAAGATGGTCATGATTCTACCTTATTTGAGCACATTATCAAACACTAGGTGTGCATTAATGTTTTTAAGACCCTTTTATGAAAGATTCTACCATTCCTCAGCCCATTCTCTACCATTCTTAGATCACAATCATCCCACATACTTTAAGAATACATACATGCATTATATCAACCCCCACACTCGATAATTGTCTTTCTAATTACCCTATTTTTAGTAGATTTTCAAAATTAAAATCTAGGGTATAGATTCTTACCTTTAGTATGAGAACTTTCTTGATAATCTTCAAGTATTGAGCAAGAATTGTTGGATATTAGTATGAAGGTTACTTTCCCACTCTAAGAACTCTCTCTCACTCTAAAAGTATCAGAAAATGCTCAAAAATGGTCTATAGCATATGTTTTAACGGAATAGGGTCTGGTTTAAAACCCCCAAAAATGAAGCCCCCAAAAAGGATATGCAGTCACATATGCAACCGCATAATGGTTGTGTGGTCCGCGAAATGGCCTCGAAAAATGGCCTTCAGAACTGGCGGCCTACTTCACTCTGTGACCGTTATGCGGCCCGCAGACCGGTTCTGCGGACGCATAATATGCCGCAGAACCTCCCTTCAAAAAAACTCTAAGGATGATTATGTTACCAAAGTGCGGCCCGAGAAACAGCTATCCGATCGCACTATTAGTTGTGAAATTGACCTCAAAACTAGCCCAAAACGCTGCTTCACTTTGCGGCTATTTTGCAGCACACAAAGTGATTATGCGGCTGTATGATGAGCCGTGAAAATTCCTATTTCAGAAAATATTTTCCGTCAAGTCCCCATCGTATTGTTCAATACAAAAAGTATTAACTGCGGCGAGCTTGATTTCTACTATTATTAACCTCTTTGCCTACCCCGGCATTACGAAACCTCGGTTTTTAAGAAAATTTTTACGGGGCCTTACATCCTCCCCTACTTAAGATCATTCGTCCTCGAATGAGGATCAAGGTTCTCCATTAGCATCTTATGCGATTCATTTTTTAATACCACACACCAGCAACCCCAAATTTAACTAACTCCCTAAATTTCCAAAATTTTCGCCAGAGTTTCCTTTGTAACTGGGCCTATCCACCTGTCCGAGAACCCCTGAAACACTGCCTAAAAACATATAAATAATCCAATGACATAATATAGCTCATTATAAAACCAATCGTGGCCTCACATGCAATATATTTAGGAAGGAGCAACTTTACATTAACTAAACAAGTGATACAAAAATCCATAGGCGACAATATTATAAAAAGGTTACATAGCTTATACATACAAGTAAGGATACTTCCTTTTAATATCATCTTCGACCTCCCAAGTAGTCTCTTCAACCTGGTGGTTCCGCCACAACACCTTCATGGAGGAAATTTCCTTATTCCTCAACTTTCGAACTTGCCTATCAAGAATGGAAACTGGAATTTCTTCATATGCCAGTTCTTCATTAACCTCAATGGTCTCAACCAGCAGAATAGCTATCGTATCCCCAACAACCTTGTTCAACATATACACATGGAACCTCGATTTTTAGGAAACGTTTTATGGGGCCTTAAAACATCTTTCAACACAACGCTCACTTGGCATATCCGAATTTATTAGGAACAACTCGGAACATGTGCCAACATTTCCTTACGGGAACATTATGGAATTAGATTCTAAGAGATACGTTTAGCCAACATATCTTTCTTGAGCTTTACTTATATTACTATAACGTCCCAATACTTCTAGCAATATCGATCTATAGGAAGATAGAAATGTTACACCCCACGTTTTCGTACGTAAGAGTACGTCTTAAGTTAATTGATGTAAGTTCAGTAATGAGATCATCTTTGGAAGTACATAAAGTAAGTTAATCATGTTACCATGGAGGTTAAATATATTTAATATCATGAATACCAAGTACCAAGAGGGTTGGAAGGCTTAGAAGCTAAACGAATTGAAGAAAATAAGTTCCGTCGAAAATCGACAAGTTGAGAATGCTATAATATATACTTTTGGGGTGAGACTAGGTTGCTCAAAATGATAATAAAGTTATGTTATGAGTAATTTTTTTTTTATGATAGCCGTGTGTTATGTGTTGAAGTCAAGTGAGTTGTGGAACAAAAGTGTGCAAACATCATCTTAAGTTACATTAAAAAATATGCTGAAATGCAGGTCAAATGTAGCTGATATTTTCTCCAAATGTACTTGGAATTATAGGATGATCTACCTACCAAATTGAAGATATACGAGTCTATTTTCTATGTCATTAAACCGTTAATTGATAAAACATAGGAGTAGAGAGATAATTGCAGTTTTGCGAGACTGTGCAGACTGCATAGGTGACAAGTACGCGTGTCACTAAAGCTTTTTTAGCAATACATTTGTGTGTTATATGAGGTCATTTTTGGACATATTATATACCATATTGAAGGTCTTGGAATGTAGTTACTAATTCTATAAATGTTCTTTCATACGGCATCCGGATAAAAAGACATAAGCGTCTAAAGAAGAGCCAATAACAGGGTGCCAAGCTAGCACCTCTTTAACTTTTCCAAATTCCACGACCATAATAAGAGCCCTAAACTTATCCTCAATCTCTCCACAAGGGTTTCCAAAAATATTAACATCTCGGGTACGAAATCAAGAAGCGATAACAGTAGAACGATGCCTACGACGTAAATATCGCTATATCACCTCACTTTTTCTTTGTGGTTTGAATTTTTTAAGGTACTTCATAGTTCAGAAATGTCTACTTTCTGTATTTAAGCCTTAAATATCAAGGAAGGTTGATAAATTTATTTCCTAATAGTTAGAACTCAGGGACGGTGATCCGAAGTCGTGTGTTCGAGTTATTCGACTTGTAGTGGACTGTTTTGTGGGTTGTTTCGTGTTTCTTTTGGGATGCCTCATTTGCTGATATTTTATGGAGTTTTGGAGGATAAAAGGTGTGTAGAAACACCACATAATGACAGAATGGCGGTTTGGTAATTCGTCGTTACATTTTTAGGTTGTTTGACACTATTTTTATTGTCGTTTTATGTATGAAGTGATTAAGGTGTGTGAGCTATTTTGTGATATATTGTGATGAAGATAAGGTTGTAAAATGATTCATACATGTTGTTGTTGTTTTGTTCTTGTTGTTGTTGCTATATGGTATTGGAGTAGGGCCTTGTTGCTGGGGAGATGCTTCCCAAATTTACATAAACGAGCTACTAGTTTAAGTTATGAACATAGACTTTACTCAGCACTGATTTTGAATCTCCTTATGTTGTGGTAGATTGAGTTAAGTTGTTTGGAGATTTTCTTGGAAGGTATTAAGTACTCAACTGAGTTAAGGTATGTTACAGCTAAACCTTTCTTTCCTTTTGGCATGATCCAGTAACTACATGTGTTTGATAACGACACATAAAGAGAAGTTCATATTCCTGAATTTATGTACATTTTCCTCGTCTCAAAACTTACAGCATTCTCCCTTATCGAGACTTCATATTCAGTTTAGTTTTGTTTGCTGTTGGCCAAGAGAGTAGAGAGTCTATTTTTATACAGTATTACACTATTTTCACCACCATCGAGCTATAATATGACAGGCCTCTATTAGGCAACCTCTGATCAGATTGTTAGTTATATACCAAGCCTATTGTGGCCGAGCGCCTATGAGCGAGCCTACTACGGCTGAGCGATTACACACACCGAGCCTTATAAGGTCGGACAACTATTTTACTTACTATATTGAGAGAGTTGATTCAATATCAGTAGGAAAGCATATCCTCAGATTATCATTGACTCCTAGTAACTTTCAGTTATTATATTATCTGTTTAGTTTCAGCTTTCAGTTATTCTGTTACCTTACATACTCGGTACATTATTTCGTATTGACGTCCCTCTTGTCGGGGATGCTGTATTTCATGCCTGCAGGTCCTCATTGAACAAACTCTCCCAGCAGATAGAGTCAAGCATCAGCTTGGTTGGTAAGCTCCACTTCCTCGGAGTTACCAGGTCTAGACCTTGGAGTCCTTTTTATATATACAGGTTTTATGGGTAGGTTGAGGCGCTGTACCGTCCATGATACAGTTCAATTATCTCTAGAGGCTTGTAGACGAGTCCTGTATATTTTGTATATCAGTAGATGTTCATGGCGGCTTCGTCGGCCTGCGTAGTTATATATATAAGCTTTTGGGTATGTTTACCCCATAGATGAGAGAGGCGTTATTTTCAAACGATTCATAATATGGTCTCATCAGCCTGGTTGATACCCAATATTTATAAAAATATATATACTTTCAAAATAGTGCATGAGCATTAACTAGTATTTTTCCATAATTTTCTGTAATTTTAAAGGATTTTTAATTAACTTATTCCAGTATTTTATTATTAAAATAATTACTAATTGCATCAAAAATAATTTTATAATGATTTATTACTTAATTTTTATCATTTATTTTTATATTAAGCTTTAATCATTTTATGCATAACTATATTTGTATCTTTAGGTTATAACTGCAATAACTTTGCAATAATAGCCCATATATGCATAATTACATTATTTATACGAAAAATGACTTTTTTATATTTTTATAACATCAAGTAATTATTTTAAATAATTTTCATATACAAATAGTATTTTCATGATTTGTTAATTATTTTTTTAATTATATGGGTATTTAAAATATAATCCCTTTTATTTGGTTTTTTCAGACCTACCCAATAGCCCAATACCCTATCTAGCCCAATAACCCAATACCCAACCCTAACCTAACTACCCATAGCCATACCCGTCTAATTAAACCCGCCCCACCTTGATATCTAATCATGGCCGTCGATCTCAAAAGATCAACGACCCTAAATTCCCCAACCCCTTTTAATATATCAAACCCCCCAAACACTACTTCATTTCACCCCAACCCTCTGTCACTTGATTCTCTCCTCTGTTCTAACACACCCCCAAACCCTAGTCTGCCGTCACACTTTTCCCTTTTGATTCATGGGATCCCCCTTCGATTCCATGCCTTATTTGGCTTCATTTCTCTACTGGTTGTACGATTTTGATGTTTCTTGATTCTTTTGCCTGAAATGGCAAGTGAATCTCAAGAGACTCGAACCAGATATGGTTCAAAGTCTCTCATATTTCGGCTATTTCGTCTATGTTCATCTTGATACCTGTGAGTGCTAATATTTTCATATTTTAGGGTTTCAAATCTCTTGTTCAAACCAAATTTGTTTCACTTCTGTTTATATTTTCTATGAACCTGGCTATTTTCTAGATAAATCTGTATAGATCTTTTAGACCTGAAACAATTCAGTGTTTGTTTTGGTATTTCCCCTTTAAAATTTTGATATTTCTGTTTCTTATAGCTTTTTTATTTTGAGACCGATTTTTACCCTAAAACTAGGGTTTTGGTTCCCAAAGATTTTTTGAAAAAATGTTTTAACATTAAAATGTTTCATCTCTAGTTTTCTTATTTATTTTTGACTTACTTTTACTTGATTTAATTAGTTCCATCTATATGTCTTTGTATTTCCTAGGGTTTTGATTATTTGACTATTTATTCTATTGTTTCCGCCCGTTAACCTTTAACTCTGCTGATTAATTGTTAATTAATTTTTGCTTACCTAAATTAGAGTCTGAAATTGGGCTTTCCTTTAGTTCCGGTGTTTCCTTATTAGGTTTTACATGTTCTTACCTTATATAACCTAGTACTTAACTACTCATTGATTCTATATAACGTTTTCCTTGAAATAAGTGATACTTTACTCCATTTTGTCATGTTAATTGATTAATGCTGACCTTAATTGATTGTTAACTTATTCCCATACCTTATTTGTATAGGATTGGTTCCTTACATTATAGTTTACTTCATTGTGTGCTATTTAAAACCCCTCCCTTGTTCTGATTTTCACCAAGCTTTACAACCCCTTTTAGAACAATGTTTCAACTGAACAACTTTACCATTCTGGAACTCTCTGTTCTCACAAAAACCTAAGCTCCCCCTTTACTCTTTTGTTCTGATTTCTACACTAAGTCACTCTTATTTGGCCGGCTGAAAGCCAAGGCCAAAGTTCTCTAGATTTTAACTGCTATTGCATTCCTGTTTACTTTCTTCTCAACCGGTATGCCTTAACTCCTACTATTATGTTCCCCATGCTTTATTTGATTAATCTGTTTCAAAGTCAACATGATTCTGCTTGCTATGGGACTACATGATCCCACATAGTGATAATGCTAAACTAAGTTAATTCAAATAATGTGACCCATCTTCCCTAAGTTAGCTTAATGTTCAAGATTGTTTCTGAACTCTACCAGATACTGTAAGCATGTAATCATATGTTTGTGGTTCAGTCTGTTTCTGTATCTGTATTTAAGCCATGATTTATTTAATATTTAACCTAATCAAATGTCAATCGTCTTGAACTATATGCTGAACATGAACTTTGTTTGTTTCTTGGTGCAGTTCTGTTTACAACTATGTATTTTGAGTCTACTTGCTTATGAAAATTAAACTACTTTCTAAACATGTCCCCCTTATTCTTTATGCACTGGGTTTCAAACTCCTACTCTTAGTTATTTCGGTTCTTACCACCCCTAGTGTGAGCACTGCCTAGGGTCCTTGAGACTCCTTCGAACTCTGACACATTGGGCTGGTATTCCAATCTTTTTATGAACTATTTTTCTGAGTGTGGTTCTGGTGTGAGCATTTCCTGGGGTCCCTGAGGCCCTTGGGAACTTTGACACACTAGAAACCTAATTTTATGTACCATGGATGAATCACTATTATGCTCCAGAGTTGCTATTCTGAAGGCTTGGTTCCCAGATTAATGTAATTCATTCAATATTCTGGGTTGTAATAATTTCTGTAATAACAGATTTTGGGTAAATTAGTGGATGCTGGGGGGGGGGGGG
>ML293074.1:10339-41173 GCA_005239495.1 Nicotiana undulata
AAATTGGGGGGGGGGGGGGGGGGGGGGGGGTTTCCTTCTATCTTTGTTAAACTTGGGTAGAAACCAGCCTATATGTTTAATTATGTTGATCAAATCATGTGAGTGCTATTACTTGTCTAGAGATCCTGCCTATAGGATTTTCTGATTGTTTAATTCTGTGTTTTTACGCTTGCATATTAGAGATCCTGTTTATATACTTGCTGCATTAGAAATCATGTTCATAGGATCCACACATATTTTTAACTCAATGTGCATTAGTGACCATGTCTATAGGATTCTGTTTGAAATAATAACCTTTCGTTGGCAATCTGTTTAAAATTCTGCCCACATACAGTTGTAGATATCATGCCTATAGGGTGAAATAAATCTCAAACCTAGAAAACATGTCTATAGGATTTAATACTAATGGGTATCATGTCTATAGGAGTTTAAATCAACCAACACTTAGAAACTATGTCTATAGGAGTTTAAATCCACCCAACACTTAGAAATCATGTTTATAGGAATTTAGATCAATTATGCAATTTGTAAGCATGCCTATAGGATCTAAACGGGATAAAAACATGTCTTTATGAGTTAAAATCATTAGTTCACTTAGCAACCATGCTATAGGTCTATAAATAATAAACTCGTAGAAACCATGCCTATAGGGTTTTGTTAATTAGTTCTGAGTTCGTCCAATTCGGGTTATCACTTAGGCAAATCTGTAGGAGTTGCTAATGATTCTGGGCCTAAAAATTGTGATATCTTGCTACCTAGAGGTGCCCATATTCATGCTCAATAAAATCAATAGGCAAACTAATAGGTCTCGATGCTCGCCTTAATAAAACTATTTCTTTATATTCTGTTCTACTCATCTGGATATCCTACATGTCTCCTAAAATTAACGAAATTTGTTGATTCAATTACGTGCATTTGTTGTCTACTTGTGGAAGTCAATGTCAGCCCTTATTTGTTCCTTACGTGAAAGTCATATCTGTATTTTGTTTGTCGCCTAACTTTCTCATTTTAAGCAACACAAGCCAGTCTAGAACCACCCTAAATAGAGGTCCTAAATACCTCCAGGACAATAGGTAAGGGACGGGCAGTGCACGCATAAGGAACGAGTTAGAAGCTATTAGAATGCCTAGGTAACAACTGAAATATAGTAATTTGGTAGTAAAGGAGATGATGACATGTGCGCTAATACTATGAGTAACACCCCAACTCGGGAAAATTACAAAGTATTGCATGGAATGAACCTATAGGCTAAAAAACCTTGCACCCCTTTAATCTTGTTCAAAGTAATTTGTATTTGTCCAATTTTTTTTTTAAAACTAATTCGCTTAATTAAGTTTGGTCCGGACCCACCGTTGTGGACCTCGAGGGGTGCCTAACACTTTCCCCTCAAGGTAATTTGAGCCCATACTCGATCTCTGGTGATGCAAACTGGTTTCATGAGTTAATTGCTCTAACTGACCTAACGCACCTTAATCAGTTAGGTGGCGACTCTTCAAATACCTTACCCCATCCCAACAGGAAGGGAGTTTTCTCAGAAATGTTAAAAACTGATTTCGAGAGGAAAAGGGGGCGCGAAAGCATGGCGACTCTGCTAGGGATATCCTTAGGCTATTACCATATCAAACTAGATTCTCTTAATTAGTCTTTAAGCATGCTTTATTCTGTTAATACATGCATACCCTTTCCCTTTCCCACTCTATGTGAATTTATTTGCCTATTTTCATGCATTCACGATATCTCTTTACTATGGAAACTGACTTGTCTTCTTTTTTTCTTTCTTAAACTCCTTTTCAATTAGTAAATACCGCATTTATTATTTTTCAACGTGCAAATACGTGACAACGTGCTATTTTGTGTTGCATAAATCATGATCAATATCATATTCCACTTGTGTGTAATTAATACCGTAGCAATGCTTGATGAGTGTTTGCGCTCTTCCTATATATCACCCATTTGAATTCGGAAAGGCTTAGTTGTGGTAAAACTAGTCGATCAGCGGTGCAGTCATCGGTTCCGTGCCTTTCCCCCTCAAGTTGTCCGCTTGAGGGTACCACTCTAGGCCTCTATAGAAACCTTACTCTGATTAATTGTACATGCATCATGGTCAAACTTAGCCCGGGTTAATATGTTGTCTACATAATAAGCCTTTAAGAAAATCCTTTTACAAAAGCCCATCGGGGTTTCCATAATCCCAATGGACGCAACCACGATTTGTGCATTAATTTAGAGAAATAAGTGCCAATGTGCTAATCATTGATGTATAAATAGTCAAATCTGGAGGGGGAAAGGGCCTAACCTTATTTATTTTGTAGAAAATGAGGCATGAAGTCAGGTTCAGCATGGTCCGTAACATACCGCCATTGTTCCTAGATTGGTGGGAAGATCTCCCGTGAAGCGATAAAAAGCATGTGAAAAAGGTATTGAGAAATTTTCCTTCTTTATTGGACATCCAACCGAACAATATGTTGATTGAAGCTGCCATAATGTTCTTCGACGGAGAATGGTTCGTGATCCACATTGGAAACATAGAGATGACCACTATCTTGGAAGAAATAGGGGGATTCGCTGGATTGCCTTGGGAAATTCCAGTTTTATTGGTGCCAAAAAATCACTCTCCCAAAGAGTTTCTGAAGATGATGGGTTTAAGGAAAAACAATGACTTGGTATGTCTGAAGAAGTCTTACATACCATTCAACTTTCTTTATGAACGATACGGTCATAGCAAATCCTATCGTATCTTTCATGAGGAATTCTCTATCACTTCCTTGGGTTTGATTCACCACAGGGTTTTTGTGTTCAACGTCTGCTTCCTGGTATGATAGTGTTTCAAATCCAAGGGGACAAAATTCACACCAAACTGCCCATGGTAACCAAAACCTTAATGGAGGGAATCGAGGGGCAAACATATACCATTTTCCCTATGATTATAGGAGACATATATCGGGCCTTGGATCGCTGCCAGAAGGGATTCAAACACTTCGAAGGTTGTAATCTACTACTACAGGTTTGGCTGTTAGAGCATCTCCAGAGAGGTCAGTATCGTCAAGAGCTTCCACAAAGACTATGCAATGATCACATAGCTTTCCATCACCCTAAGAGAATGACCTATATCCAAGACAGGTTTGCTCAACCGTAGAACGCTACAGAATGGGTACAGTTCTTCGACAATCTGACTGAGGACCAAGTTCAATGGATGTTCGAATGGTTCCCTACTAGTGAGTTCTTTATCGGATCTAAGGACGTTCCGCACTTGGTGTTGATCGGGATAAGGGGCATATACCCTTAAGTTCCCATCAGGGTTATGAAACAAGCAGGCAGGAAGCATGTCATACCGCGAGTTTCTAAAATGAGTCACTACAGGGAAGATTTTCAGGATGATGACATCCCATACAAATGTGAAGCTCAGCATATGTGGCACCTAAATATTATTGTAGAAAAGGACACCATCGAACCAAAATGATATCACGCAGAGAATGCGCATATGTACCCATCACGCAGGGCATGCGCGTTTGATCCGGGAATCGGTCGAGGGAACAGGGTTGTTGAAGCCCAAATGAAATACAAAAAACTGCGCAAAAGTGTTCATGAGTCTGAGGACGAGCATATGGAGCAACACAAGAGTGATATGGAGCTTATCAATGAGTGGAGGGAAATGGATATCAAGTCTAATGAAAGGATGGAATAGCTGGAGCAGGGTCTGATGGAGGTGGAAGAAGAAAACAAGGAAAAGAGTCGTCGACTACCAGAATGCTGAGGGAAGCTAATAAGGACATCTAGCAAGGGTATACCTGTTGTAGGGCATGCGCGACCTGGGGAACCTGATCGATGGAGCCAAAAGAATCAAGCCTGGGGAAGGTCCTTCTAGGACCAAATAGATTAGGTTTATTTACTCTTTTAAATGTAATAACGCCAAGTGCCATTAGTGACTTATCTTATTTAGTTTCGTTAGATTCATCTATTTTTACATTAATGAAATGAGGCAATTATTGGCATTGAAATTCTCGTCGCTAGGCCTACATCGGGCACAACGAGAATCCCAAATTAGAACGTGAATTTACATTCTCGCAATATGTGTTTAAATACTGCAAACATTTTTTAAGAATTCTTACTAACTTGATTACCTTTTGTTTCTATTTCTTTCTGATTATTCCAACTCCCCAGTGTTGGTTCACGCATACTGGCATCATCATCTTACCATACCGGATCCAAAAGCCCTCCGCGTTCTCCTAAAATGGATGATATGAGCGGCACCAGAAAGGAAAACACTACACATGTTGAGAATGTGGAAACTTCTGATGGTCGGGGTACTCCGGCCCCACATGACCTAGTTTTACGGCTTGAGCAGAAGATACTTGAACTACAGTGCAAGCTTGAGAAGGTCCGTAACTTGGCAACCTCTACCTCACACTGAATTTCCCAGAGGTAAACCACCCAAACAACCATAACCTGGTACCGCCTCAAAGCACACCTAACAAATGCTCGCAGAATCCTCCCGCACCTCACCGATATACAACCCCTCCTCAAAATCAGCATCTCCGTACTCAATATCTGCAAACCACCTATCACACACCTCAGAATACCCCACAACCTATC
This sequence comes from Nicotiana undulata, assembly GCA_005239495.1. NCBI lineage: Eukaryota > Viridiplantae > Streptophyta > Magnoliopsida > Solanales > Solanaceae > Nicotiana > Nicotiana undulata. The sequence goes on from ML293074.1 coordinate 14,933, forward strand.
CTCGAACCCCAAAACTCAAGCAATGATCATCACTATACCCAAACTCCGGGTATTCACCAAAACAACCCTATATATGTGGAAAGTTTACCCAACTCCACTCAACCAATCTCATATACACTAGGATCCGCCGAGAAGGACCTGCTCATCAAGCACATGGCAGAGGAGCTCAAGAAACTAACAAGCCGGGTTCAGGGTGTCGAAGGAGGTAAAGGGATAGAAGGTCTGAATTACGAAGATTTGTGCATACAGCCGAATCTTGAACTGCCGGAGGGTAAGAAACCTCCCAAGTTCGAAATGTTTGACGGAATGGGTGACCCCAAAGTTCATTTGAGACGAAAGGATTCGCATTAAGTTAGTCATGAGAAGGCTTACTAGAGATGCTTTATCTTGGTACATAAACCAAAATCCCAAGAAATGGGCTAATTAGGTGAGCATGGCGCCAGACTTTCTGGATAGATTCAGATTCAACACAGAAAATGAACCGGATGTTTTCTATATCTAGAACCTCAGAAAGAAGCCAACTGAGACTTTACGCAAGTATGCTACTCGATGGAGGTCAGAAGCGGCAAAAGTCAGGCCGGTTGTGATGACCCAAAAGGTCATCTTATGTAAATTTAATTATGACTGTGTTCTGAGGCCTCAAAAGCCTTCGTCAATCTCACCTTGATGTGCGTGCGCATCCTGGGCGCGTAGCCGGGAAGCCTTTATGTGGAAACTTGATAAAGAGTTGAATTTATGATAATTATTTGAATAAAGTTGACTTTGGTCAACATTTTTGGTAAACGGACTAGGACCCGTGATCTGGCAAACCCAAAATATCCGTAGGAAAATATGGGACTTGGGTGTATGCCCGAAATTGAATTCCGAGGACCCAAGTCCGAGAAATGAATTTTTAAAGAAATATGTTTTCTAAAAATAATACAGGCTTATGAAAATGGACCTCGATGTGAAACCTATGCTCCCGGGCCCGTATTATGGTTTCGGATCCCAGAACAGGTTCAATATGTGTTATTTAAGTTATCTGTGAAATTTGGTAAGAAACGGACCTGATTTGACGGGTTTCGGATCAAAATGGAAAATTTAGAGTTAATGAAGTTTTGAGGATTTTCATAGAATTTGAAATTTGGTTTGGAATGTGATTTTAGGTTACTGAGGTCCGAATGAAATTGCGAGATCGGGATTAGTTCCGTTATGTCATTCATGACTTGTCTGCAAAATTTGGGGTCGTTCCGAGTAGTATAGGTCGGTCCGGCGCGTTGTTATAGAAATCAAGAACTTAGAAATCCTTAAGTTTGATCCTAGGGGTTTTGAGGGACGATTATTAGATTTAGAGCTGATTTGGGTGTTCCGAAGGCTCGAGCGAGTACGTATTATTAGTTAGGACTTGTTGGTATATTTGGACGGGGGCTCGGGTGGGCCTAGGTGCCTCCCGGACACCACACAAGGCCAAACACCAGCTGAAGATGCAGCTGGTGCATCTGATCTGGTGTGACCGCAGGTGTGGTTGCCCAGCCGCAGGTGCGGGACCACTCCTGCGGTCCCAGCCTCGCAGGTGTGAAGGTTGCGCAGGTGGGGTTCCTCTTCCGCAGGAGCGAAATCGCAGGTGCGGTCTCCAGCTCCGCAGGTGCGACCCCAGCCCCTCTTGCCCAATTCCGCGGGTGCGAGCCCCAGATCATAGGTGCGAGACCGCAGGTGCGGTCCTCGAGCCGTAGGTAAGGAACCCCTGTAGGCCAGGCAGTGAAATTTCGTTTAAAACACGGGATTTAGTCATCTCTACCATTTTCCATCTTCTTCCTTGTGTTATTTGAGAGTTTCCAAGAGGGCCTTCAACCTAGTACTTGAGGTAAGTAAATTCCCTATCTAACACTAGTTTCAAACATCTATTCCTAGTTAAATTCCCTACTAAATTATCAAAAATCATGGAATTAGGTAGTAATTTTAGGGCTCTTGAGGATTTTGTGATTTTCCATTTTAGGCCATGAATTCAAGTAGAAATCACACACTAATGATCCTTAGGCTATGGGTCAGTGATCCCTTCAAGAATTTTTGAAATTTGAACATGTGGGACCGGGGTTGGAATTTGAGAATTCTTCAAGAATAGCGATTTTAGTGAATAACTAGGATAATTTCCCGCATTGTGCATGCATTGATATTATTGTATACCTTTTTGGCTAGTTGCGAGTCCTCAGGTGTAGAGTTCGGAGTTTTGGGCGAAATTGTGGTCCGAGGAGTAGATTCGACACGAGGTGAGTCTCCTTTCTAACCTTGTAAGAAGGAATTATCCCCATAGGTGATGTATATGCTATGTGTAAATTGTTTGGGGCTACGTACGCACCAAGTGACGAGAGTCCGTACGTAGCGGCTATCATTGTAATGTCTGGGTAGCTAGGCCCACACCATACCTTATATGCTTCCTCGTAATGCCTTATATGCTTTCTCGTAATGCCTTATATGCTTCCTTGCAATGCTTTAAATGATTCATTGTGACGCCATATGTACTATGAGATTTTTTTTATAGTATTGTTCCTCTGAGGCTTTATGGAAAATTGTTGAATGGAAAGGAATTTGTTATGGAAAGTAAGTATTATAAGATATTAGGATCGGGCCGTACACCACGGCAGGTTTGAGAGTGATTATGCCTATATGGGATCGGGCCATACACCACGACGGAGTCGTAAAAGTATTTGAAATATATATGGGATCGGGTCGTACGCCACGACAGAGTTGAAAAGTATTTGAAATATATATGGGATCGGGCCGTACGCCACGGCAGAGTTGAAAAGTATTTGTGATACATATGGGATCGGGCCGTACGCCACGGCGAGTTTAGAAGGTACCTTATGGGAGCGGACCGTACGCCACGGCGGATCTAAGACTTGGTGATTATTGTTTCGTTTTGGTGGTCTTACCCTTGAAAGTGCATTATTGCTTAATTCAGTAGTTGTTTGGATTTCCGCTCTTGATATGTACTTGTTGCTTATTTCCTGACATGCCTACTGTATTTCATTATATTCTATCATATGTTATTACTGTTGGACCTTAGTGAGTATCGAGTCGACCTCTCGTCACTACTTCTTCGAGATTAGGCGGGATACTCACTAGGTACATATTTATTTAATATGTACTCATGCTGCACTTCTGTACATAACTGTACACGTTCTGAGGCCAGTGCTTCTGGTTATTGTACCGGAGATAGACCCTAAGCTAGAGGACTTGACTTCACGATGAGCTGCTTCCTCTGGGGATCCCCAGCAGCACCATGGAGTTTCATTTACTTTTGTTATTTTCCCCGTCTATTTCATTCAGACTGTGGATTTGTATATATTATTATCCTTTATATATTTCGTTAGTTTTCCCATGACACTCGTGACACTAGTTCCTGGCACACACGTAGTGTATATTTTGGGTTTTGGGTTGTATAGGCATCCATATGCTTTATTTCGGCCATGTAGTGTTATGATTTTATTTTCATATCAAGTTAACACCATGTTTAAGTGTTTAAAATTGGTAATATTGACTTGTTTAATCAAATGGGAAGGGTAATATCTAGTGTAATTCATATCGGCTTGCCTAACCCCATCGTTGGGCGCCATCACTACCTGGGTAAGGATTCTGGGTCGTGACAACGTGGTAACAGAGCCCTAGGTTCATGTAAGTCTCACGAGTCACGGGCATGCCCGGTAGAGTCTTGCGGATCGGTACGGAGATGTTTGTACTTATCTTCAGGAGGCTATGGGGTGTTAGGAAACTTCCCTTTATTCATATCCTGTCGTGCAATCTATGATGTACTCAAACTTATTCTTCTATTCTCTCACAGATGGTGAGGACGCGTGCATCCGATGTTTCTGGTCCGGAAGATGCCGCTGTCCCCGCCTCGCGATGTCGGGGTAGAGGCAGGGGTAGAGCACCTGCTCGAGGTAGGGGACGGAGGTGTCCCAGAGCTATACCAGTGGCATCACCAGAGGACCCTATTATGGAGGAGCAGGATGAGATGCCTCCAGTAGCATCTTCTCCAGTGGATTTCATGATGGGGCAAGGCTTCCAAGAGGTCATGGGCCGTATGCTGAGATTCATGGACACTATGTCCCAGGCTGGTTTATTTCCAGCCGACCCTGCTACTTCTCAGGCGGGAGGGGGAGTCCAGACCCCTACCGCTCAGGCCACAGGTCAGGCAGCAGCAGCACGTCATACCCCGGGCACACCGCTCGTGGGTGGGGTTGAGCCCGTAGTAGCAGCCCCAGAGCCCAGGCCAGTTGCAGAGGGTGACCAGCAGAAGATGTTGGATAGATGGACCCGACTTCGCCCTCCAGTCTTTGTGGGTGAGCGGGGTGAGGATTCTCAGGATTTTATTGATAGGTGCAGGGACAGACTGCACAACATGAGGATTTTTGAGAACCATGGAGTGGATTTCACCACATTTTAGTTGGAGGGCAGAGCTCGCAGGTGGTGGCAGTCATATATTCTCAGCAGACCAACAGATTCTCCTCCTGTCACATGGGATCAGTTTGCTCAGCTATTTCTAGACAGATACATTCCACCTTCTGAGAGGGAGGAGCTACGTGGTCAGTTTGAGCGACTAGAGCACGGGCAGATGTCCGTGACTTATTATGAGGCTAGATTTTTCGAGTTATCACGCCATGCCCTTATGATATTGCCTACTGATGCCGACAGGGTGCAGCGGTTTGTGGCAGGCTTGCATCCAGGTATTAGGGCCTCTATGGCCTGAGAGGTGGAGATGGGTACCCCCTACATGCTTGTAGTCGAGATAGCTCGACGAATTGAGGGGTATCGGTTGAGGAGCAGGGAACAAGGACAGCAGGGTCAGCGGGACAAGAGGGGTAGGTTCTCAGGAGAGTTCGGGGATGCTTCAGCTAGGAGCAGGGGTCAGTTCGGGGGTGGTTAGCCCAGCAGACCTTCATATTCAGCACCCCCACTACCCCCTCGAGGTGGTTTAGTGAGGCCTCAATTTGTCGCCATGTCAGAGCGCTCCTATCATCCTCCAGCCATCCAGAGTGCACCCAGCGGTTATTCCAGCCATCAGAGATACTCTAGTTCCTATTTCAATGCCTTACCAAAGGGTTCACACCGCCCTCCGGCTGTTTAGGGTTCTTCCTATTTCGGGCAGCGGGCTGTAGTGCCAGGAGGTTGTTTCGAGTGTGGGGAGTCGGGTCATACGTGGATGTATTGTCCCAGGTATCGAGGCAAGGCAGTGCAGCAGGGTTATCAGCCTAGGAGTTCAGCACCAGCAGTCCGGCCACCTCGAGGTGGAGGACAGGTCGGCAAGGGTCGCCCTAGAGGGGGAGGCCAGTCAGGAGGAGGTCAGTTAGTTCCTGTTCACTCTGGGGGAGTTCAGTCTTCCGGAGCCTCAGCCAGATTTTATGCCATCCTGGCAAGAGTAGATGCAGTGGCCTCAGACGTCGTAATCACAGGTATTATCTCAGTATGTGGTAGAGAGGCTTTGGTACTATTTGATCTAGGATCCACGTATTCATATGTTTCAGTGCTATTTGCTCATTTTCTGGATGTCCCTCATGAGTCCTTGGGTTCTCGTATATATGTGTTCTCTCCTATGGGCGATTTTGTGGTGGTAGACCGGGTCTACTGGTCTTGTGTGATCACTTTCTGCGGTTTTGATACCAGAGCAGATCTTTTATTGCTGGATATGATTGATTTTGCGGTTATCCTATGTATGGATTGGCTATCTCCTTATCATGCTGTGTTAGATTGCCATGCCAAGACAGTCACTTTAGCCATGCCTGAGTCGCCTAGGCTAGAGTAGAGAGGTTCTTCAGTTAGTGCCTCCAGCCGGGTCATTTCCTTCATGAAGGCTTGGCATATGGTCGAGAAGGGTTGTTTGGATTACCTTGCTTATGTGCGGGACACCACCGCCGAGTCTTCGACCATTGATTCAGTGCCGGTGGTGCGAGAGTTTTCAGACGTATTTCCTTCAGATCTTCCATCCATGCCTCCAGATCGAGATATTGATTTAGCTCCAGATACTCAACCTATTTCCATTCCCCCGTATCGTATGGATCCTAAGGAGTTGAAAGAGTTAAAGGAGCAACTTAAGGAGTTGTTAGCTAAGGGGTTCATCAGGTCGAGTGTGTCGCCGTGGGGTGCTCCAGTCCTATTTGTGAAGAAGAAGGATGGGTCTATGCGGATGTGTACTGATTACCGCCAGCTGAATAAGGTTACTATTAAGAATAAATATCCTCTTCCACGCATCGATGATTTATTTGACCAGTTGCAGGGTGCTCGTGTGTTTTCTAATTTTGATTTGAGATCGGGTTATCATCAGTTGAAGATTCGGGCTTCAGATGTTTCGAAGACTGCATTTCGTACCAGATATGGCCATTATGAGTTCCTGATGATGTCATTTGGTTTAACTAATGCCCCAGCAGCATTCATGGACTTGATGAATAGGGTATTCAGGCCGTATATTGATTCCTTCGTCATCGTCTTCATTGATGACATCTTGATTTACTCGCGGAGCCTGGGTGAGCATGAACAGCATTTGAGAGTTGTGCTCTAGACCTTGCGGGAACAGAAGCTGTATGGTAAGTTCTCCAAGTGCGAGTTCTGATTAGATTCCGTGACATTTTAGAGGCATGTGGTATCCGGAGAAGGTATCAAGGTTGATCCTCAGAAAATTGAGGAGGTTCAGAGTTTGCCGCGTCCTACTTCAGCTACAGAGATCAGGAGTTTCTTGGGCCTAGCAGCCTATTATTGCCGATTCGTGGAAGGGTTCTCTTCTATTGCAGCTCCATTAACCAGATTGAATCAGAAGAATGCCCCGTTTCGGTGGTCTGACGAGTGTGAGGCGAGATTTCAGAAGCTCAAGTCAGCTTTGACCTCAGAACCAGTTCTGACGTTGCCTTCCGGTTCTGGGATGTATATTGTGTATTGCGACGCTTCACGCATCGGGTTGGGATGTGTGTTGATGCAGGATGGCAGGGTTATTGCTTATGCTTCTCGCCAGTTGAAGGTTCATAAAAGGAATTATCCTGTACACGACTTAGAGTTGGCGGCGATTGTTCATGCTTTGAAGATTTGGCGGCACTATTTGTATGGTGTGTCATGTGAGGTCTACACTGACCACCGCAGTTTGCAACATTTTTTCAAGCAGATGGACCTTAATTTGAGGCAGCGGAGATAGCTTGAGTTGTTAAAAGACTATGATCTCACTATTCTGTATCACCCGGGCAAGGCGAATGTAGTAGCAGATGCTTTGAGAGGGAGGGCATCGAGTATGGGTAGCTTGGCCTACATTGCAGCTGAGGAGAGACCTTAAGCCTTGGACATTCAGTCCTTGGCCAATCGCCTTGTGAGACTGGACTTTTCGGAGCCTCGTCGAGTTTTGGCTCATGTAGTTGCTCAATCTTCATTGTTGGGGGAGATTAAGGCTCGGCAGAACCAAGTAGGTTACTTTGGGCGAGGATGGTTTTTTGAGGCACCAGGGCCGTTTATGTGTTCCTAATATTGATGGCCTGAGGAAGAGAATTCTAGAAAAGGCCCACAGTTCTCGGTATTCTATTCATCCAGGAGAGACAAAGATGTATCATGATCTGAAGCATCACTACTAGTGGAGGCGGATGAAGAAGGATATAGTGTAGTATGTGGCTAGGTGTCTCAATTGTCAGCAGGTCATGTACGAGCACCAGAGGCCAGGAGGCTTGTTTCAGCAGATACCCATTCCTGAGTGGAAATGGGAGCGCATCACTATGGACTTCGTGGTTGGGTTGCCTCGGACTTTGCGGAAGGTTGACGCGGTTTGGGTCATTGTGGATAGATTGACCAAATCGGCGCATTTTATTTGTTTGGCTACTACTTATACTATAGAGAGGCTGGCCCAGATTTATATTCGGGAGATACTCCGATTGCACAGTATGCCGGTGTCCATTATATCAGATCGAAGTCCTCAGTTCACCTCGCACTTATGGAGGGCTTTGCACAGTAAGATGGGCACTCAGATAGACCTCAGTTCAGCATTTCACCCTCAGACTGATGGCCAGTCAGAGCGTACAGTTCAGATTTTGGAGGATATGCTTAGGGCTTGTGTGATTGATTTTGGCAGTCAGTGGGACCAATTCTTTCCTTTGGCGGAGTTTGCATACAATAACAATTATCAGTCCAGCATCGAGATGGCCCCATTTGAGGCTTTATATGGCCGACGATGTCGTTCTCCTATCGGGTGGTTTGAGCCTGGCTATGCCAAGTTATATGGCACAGATCTGGTGAGAGATGCTTTAGATAGGGTGAAGATTATTTAGGAGAGACTCCTCACAGCTCAGTCCAGAAAGAAGAGTTACGCAGATCAGCGGGTGCGTGATGTAGCATTTATGGAAGAAGATAAGGTTATGTTGAAGGTTCCGCCGATGAAGGGCGTTATGAGATTCGGTAAGAAGGGCAAGGTGAGCCCCAAGTTTATAGGCCCTTTCGAGGTGTTGAGGCGAGTCGGGGAGGTTTCTTATGAGCCCGCTTTACCTCCCTCTTTATCAGGAGTTCATCCGGTTTTTCATGTATCCATGCTCCAGAGATATCATGCCGATTTCTCTCACGTGATTGATTTCAGCATTGTTCAGTTAGATGAGAAGTTAGGCTTTGAGGAGAAGCCAATTGCTATTATTGATAGGCAGGACCGCCAGTTGAGGTCCAAGAGAGTTTCTGTCGTAAAGGTCCAGTGGAGGGGCCAACCAGTCGATGCGGCGACTTGGGAGTCCGAGGAGGACATGCAGAGCAGGTATCCGCAAATATTCAGCACTTTAGGTACGATTCTATGTCCGTTCGAGGACGAACGTTTGTTTTAGAGGGGGAGATTTTGATGACCCAAAAGATCATCTTATGTAAATTTAATTATGACTGTGTTTCGAGGCCCCGAAAGCCTCTGTCAATCTCACCTCGATCTGCATGCGCAGCCCGGGCGCGTAGCGGGGAAGCCTTTAAGTGAAAACTTGATAAAGAGTTGAATTTATGATAATTAATTGAATAAAGTTGACTTTGGTCAACATTTTTGGTAAACGGACACGGACCCGTGATCTGGCAGTCCTGGAAGGTCCGTAGGAAAATATAGGACTTGGGCGTATGCCCGGAATCGAATTCCGAGGAGCTAAGTCCGAGAAATAAATTTTTAAAGAAAATTATTTTCTGAAAATAATAAAGGCTTATGAAAATGCACCTCGATGTGAACCTGTGCTGCCGGGCACGTATTATGGTTCCGGAGCCCGTAACAGGTTCAATATGTGTTATTTAAGTTATCTGTGAAATTTGGTAAGAAACGGACCTGATTTGACGAGTTTCGGATCAAAATGGAAAATTTAGAGTTAATGAAGTTTTGAGGATTTTCATAGAATTTGAAATTTGGTTTGGAATGTGATTTTATGTTACCAAGGTCCGAATGAAATTTCGATATCGGGAATTTTTCTGTTATGTCATTCATGACTTGTCTGCAAAATATGGGGTCGTTCCGAGTAGTATAGGTCGGTCCGCGTTGTTATAGAAATCAAAAACTTAGAAATCATTAAGTTTTATCTTAGGGGTTTTGAGGGGTGATTATTAGATTAAGCGCTGTTTTGGGTGTTCCGAAGGCTCGAGCGAGTCCGTATTATTAGTTAGGACTTGTTGGTATATTTGGACGGAGGCTCGGGTGGGCCCAGGTGCCTCCCGGACACCACACGAGGCCAAAAACCACCTGAAGATGTAGCTGGTGCACCTGATCTGGTGTGACCGCAGGTGCGGTTGCCCAGCCGCAGGTGCAAGACCGCTCATGCTGTCCTAGCCTCGCAGGTGCGAAAGTTCCGCAAGTGCGGTTCCTCTTCCGTAGGAGCGGAACCGCAGATGCGGTCTCCAGCTCCGCAGGTGCGACCCCAGCCCCTCTTTCCCAATTCCGCGGGTGCGAGACCGCAAGTGCGGTCCTCGAGCCGCAAGTGCGGAACCCCTGTAGGCCAGGCAGTGAAATTTCATTTAAAACACGGGATTTAGTCATCTCTACCATTGTCCATTTTCTTCCTTGTGTTATTTGAGAGCTTCCAAGAGGGCCTTCAACCTAGTACTTGAGGTAAGTAAATTCCCTATCTAACACTAGTTTCAAACATCAATTCCTAGTTAAATTCCCTACTAAATTATCAAAAATCATGGAATTAGGTAGTAATTTTAGGGCTCTTGAGGATTTTGTGATTTTCCATTTTAGGCCATGAATTCAAGTAGAAATCACACCTTAATGATCCTTAGGCTATGGGTGAGTGATCCCTTCGAGAATTTTCGGAATTTGAACATGCGGGACCGGGGTTGGAATTTGGGAATTCTTCAAGAATAGCGATTTTATTGAATAACTAGGATAATTTCCCGCATTGTGCATGCATTGATATTATTGTATACCTTTTGGCTAGTTGCGAGTCCTCGGGTGTAGAGTTCGGAGTTTCGGGCGCAATTGTGGTCCGAGGGGTAGATTCGACACGAGGTGAGTCTCCTTTCTAACCTTGTAAGAGGGAATTGTCCCCATAGGTGATGTATATGCTATGTGTAAATTGTTTGGGGCTACGTACGCACCAAGTGACGAGAGTCCGTACGTAGCGGCTATCATTGTTATGTCCGGGTAGCTAGGCCCACACCATGCCTTATATGCTTCCTCATAATGCCTTATATGCTTCCTCGTAATGCTTTATATGTTTCCTTGCAATGCTTTATATGATTCATTGTGACGCCATATGTACTATGAGATTATGTTTTGAATAGTATTGTTCCTCTGAGGCTTTATGGAAAATTGTTGAATGGAAAGGAATTTGTTATGGAAAGTAAGTATTATAAGATATTGGGATCGGGTCGTACGCCATGGCAGGTTTGAGAGTGATTATGCCTATATGGGATCGGGCTGTACGCCACGGCGGAGTCGAAAAGTATTTGAAATATATATAGGATCGGGCCGTACACCACGACAGAGTTGAAAAGTATTTGAAATATATATGGGATCAGGCCGTACGCCATGGCAGAGTTGAAAAGTATTTGTGATACATATGGGATCGGGCCGTACGCCACAGCGAGTTTAGAAGGTACCTTATGGGAGCGGGCCGTACGCCACGGCGGATCTAAGACTTGTTGATTATTGTTTCGTTTCGATGGTCTTACCCTTGAAGTGCATTATTGATAACAATATTACGAAAGGCTAATGGTCATTGAGAATCAAAAGTTCTCTGATATCATCAAGATCAGAGAAAGAATCGAGGAAAGTATTAAAAGTGGAATGGTGACGAATTTCGAGGCACTGCAAGCCACGAACAAAGCACTACAATCAGGTGGCATATCAAAAAAATAAGAGGTGGGAACAGTAATGGTTGCCGAAGGTCCGAAAACTCCATTTGTATACCAAACACCTCCACCCTCACACCAACCTTCATCCCGTAGATATCCTCAACCTGCTACCGCCTACCACACCTATAATACTCAACCATCCTATTAGCATTCACCTCCAGCTTGTCCAAACTATCAAAAACCCAGGCCTAATTTTGACCATTAACCACCCAGACAGTACACCGCCATTGCTGCACCCATCGACCAGTTGTACAAAAGGTTGAAAGCTGTTAGATAAGTCACCCTTATTCCCGCTCTGGCAATGGAAAATTCATATCAATAGGCCGATCCAAACAAGACCTGTGCGTACCATTCCGGTATGAAGGGACACACTATCGATGACTGCCTCACCTTGAAAGACAAGATCCAAACACTAATTGATACTAAGGTCATACAGGCAAATGAAACTGCACCTAATGTCCGCAACAATCCCCTCCCAGATCATATGGGCAAAGGTGTAACGACCCGACCGGTCGTTTTGAGCTCTAGCGCATCAGTCAGTAGTATGAGGTCATGAGCAACTCCGTTGTAGGTGTTATGGCTTGTAGGTGTGGTCGGAATTTAATTTCGCGAAGTTCAGAGTCAAATTTAAAGGAAAATTTTCATTTCAGAAGCCTAAAGTTGGAAGAATCGACTAAGACTGGGATTTGGAGTAAAAGACCTTGGAATCAGGATCTGAAGGTTCCATCAGGTTCTTATGATGATTTCAGAATTGGGAGTATGTTCGGATCGGGTTTTGGATAACCCGGGAGCGTTTCAGCATATATTGTTGAAGTCAGCATTTTTGAAGGAATTTTCTAAGTTTGGCTTGAAGCGCATTTCAGAGATATTGATGTCTGTTTGGGATTCCGAGGCTGGTAATAGCTTTGTATGGTGATTCTGGAGTTGGGAGCGCAATCGGAAGTGAATTCGGAGGTCCGTAGGTCATTTTGAAGTCATTTGGCTAAAGATAGAATTTTTAAGGTTTTGAAGAATCCGACCGGAAGTGGAAATTTTGATATCAGGGTCGGAACGCAATTCCGAAAGTTGGAGCAGATCCGTGATGTTGAATGTGACTTGTGTGCAAATTTTGGGGTCAATCAGAGGTGATTTGACGGGTTTCGGCATCGGAAGTGGAAGTTTGAAATTTCAAGTTCATAAGGTTTGAATTTGTGTGCGATTCGTAGTTTTGATGTTTTTTGATGTTATTTGAGGCCTCGAGCAAGTCCGTGGGATGTTATGGGATTGAGTCGTGTGATAAGATAGGGTCCTGGGGGTCTCGGGTGTGTTTCGGGGTGGTTTCGGGCCATTTTTCTCTATTTTGCTGATGCTGTCTTCTGGTGTTTCTGGTGTGCATCGCGATCGCGGTCCCTGGGATGCGATCGTGAAGAAGTAAGGAGGTGAGTTTGGATTATGCGATCACATGGGCTGGTGTGCGACCGCGAAGAAGGAATTGGAGGACTGCTGGTTTTGGTCATCGCGAACGCGTGGAGGTGAACGCGAACGCGGAGGGGTTGCATGGGCTCTCTATGCGAACGCGAAGCTTGGTATGCGATCGCGTAGTTCTGGATTTTGGTTCATCGCGAACGCGTGGTGAAGTCTGCGATCGCGAAGAAGAAGTTTTGGGGCAGCTGATTGTTGGTCTTCGCGATCGCTATGAAATTTCCGCGATCGCGAAGGGGAAGGGCCTGGGCAGTGAATTGTTTTAAACAGAGATGTTTTGAAATTTCTCTCACATTTCTCATGGTTGGGGCGATTTTCGGAGAGCTTCAAGAGGGGATTTTCGTCAAGGATCACAAGGTAAGTTAATTCTTCACATTTTAAGTTAATCACAAGGTTTATACATAGAATTAAACATGAAAATTGTGGGGAAATTGGGAATTTTGAAGAAAACCTAGAAATTTAGTAATTTGGATTTTAGCCACGAATTGAGCGTGTATATTTGAGTAAATTGTATTTTTGAACTAGTAAAGCTATGGGTAGAGTTTATCTTCGAGAAATTTCAGAATCCGGGCACGTGGGCCCGAGGGCATTTTGGTCAATTCATTGGGCGGAGTTGGGAAATTTTATAATCTGAATTCTTAAAACTATTAGAGTGAACTTTCATTGTTTTGCCCGTTATTTGGTAGTTTTGGGGCGTTGTGCATCAAATTGGAGTCGTCGAGAGGGCTTGGAAGCCGGTTATGAAGTTTCAGAGCGAAGTAAGTTTCCTTTCTAACTTTGTGAGGGGGAATTGTCCCCTAGGTGAAATAATTAAATATGTGTTACTATTTGTGGGGACTACGTACGCATGAGGTGACGGGAGTCCATGCGTAGTTACTGTTATGCCATGTCCGGGTAGTCTAGGACCCACTAGCATGCCTTACCTATTGTACTTGTGATTTTATCAATGATATTAGCCTTGTGATATTATCTAGTTAGTAATAGAATACTTAAAAAGGTCAGACCTTATTTTCCTTAATCATTTGAGAAGAGAATGGGTCCTTCCTTGCATAATTGTGTTCCGGATGAATCCGTGATATTTAAAACCTTAACAAACTTGGAAAATTGATTTTCAGAAATGATTTAAATACTATCTTCATGTTCACCTAAAGAGAATTTTAACATTTTCTTGAGAAGTTGTTTTCTTGATAAAAATGCGGATTATTATGTGAATATGTGTACCTATGAGCACCTGAGTCGTATGTATGATTCGCGAGCATGTTAGCCTTACTATTATTATGTTGACCGCGTCGCATGATCGATTCGCGAGCGGGGAAAATAGATGCATCTATGGTTCAAGTCATTCGACCCTCGGCAGTACACAGTTTTATTATTGATGGTCCGCGCCATTCGACCCTCGGCATTTTGTTTGCGCATGAAAAATGCTGTGTATTTCTTGTGATTTATACATGCTTATTGGCCTAAGGAGATTTGAATTGCCAAGTTAAAAATGAAGTAGAATTGATGTGTTAAATGTGAAACAAGTTGATATTTTCTTATTCCTGATTATCATTTAATTGCCTATGATACTCATGCTTAGAACCTCACTTGATTATATTGAACTGACTTATAGCAAGCGTTTAATTCGACCTCTCGTCAATACCTCTCTGAGGTTAGGCGGGATACATACTGAGTACACGTTGTTTTCGTACTCATTCTACACTTGTTGTGCATTTTGTTGCACAAGTATTTTCATAGCGATGAGGCTGGTTTGGATACTTAGGCGAGTTGTATCATCCGGAGGCGATCCGCAGCCAACAGAGTCTTCCTCTATGTACTGTACTTTATTTTAAAAGTCCTTGTCCAATTTGTATCTCGGAAAAGCTTTGTATAATTGTATAAATTCTTAGAAAAATCTCATGTACTTGTGACACCGGGTTCTAGGATGTATTTGGGTTGTATTTTATTAAAGTGGAAAAATAGACTATTGTTTTTACTTAAATGGATTTCTATCTAGTTATTATGTGTTAAAGTGAAAGGTAATGATTTCAAAGATGTTGAAACAGGAGTTTATTTCAATTATTTAAGGATTGGATTGCCTGACAGTGGTGTCTGGCACCATCACGACCTTATGGATTTTGGGTCGTGACAAAAGGGGTCAATGTAATAGAAACTGAGAAGAGTGGGATCCCGAGGGATCGATCGGGCTTATTCGAGAAGGTGATGAACCTAAAAAGCCTGCAGTCATGCTCAATCCCATTGTGGTGAAGGTAGAGCTGCCAGTTTAAGTCGAGATAGCCACATCGGTTCCTTTAGAAGTAGAAGTAACACCACCTGCAGCTGCACCCACTCCATTTGAGGTGGAAGTGGCCACACCTTTCACTGTAATGGTGGCATACACGCCACCCTTCAGTTGCAATGTTGTACCTTGGGATTATGTGGCCGAGGCTTAAAGAAAGGGTAATGCGAAGATGGAAGAGTCCGGCCTTGCACAAGGAATAACCAGAACAGGAAGGGTTTATAGACCTGAACATTTGGGAAAAACTAGTAAGCAAGCTTCCAGCAAACCACCTGTCATGGAGACCGGTCCAGATTACCTCTAGAGGAAAGTTCAAGCAAGGGATTACTCTGTCATTGATCACCTGAACATGACTCCTACCCAGATATCCATCCAATCATCGTTGCAAAATTATGAGGCACACAGGAATGCTATGTTGAAGGTGTTGAATGAAGCCTATGTGCCCAATAACATCACTAGCCGAGAAATGGCCAACATGGTGGGGGAAATGCTAGAAATCCATAAGATAACTTTCCATGAGGATGAGCTGCCATCTGAAAGGCTAAGTCACAACAGGGCACTACACATCATGGTGCAATTGAAGATAAATTCCTTGCCAGAGTTTTGATAGATGGAGGATCTCGCCTCAACATTTTCCCGTTGACAACTCTGAAGAGGTTGGGCAAGGGTCTACATGAGATACGAGCGGGAACTATGAATGTGAAAACCTTCGTTGGGTATCAAAGGGCTACCATTAGAAAAACAAACCTATGCTTGCAGATGGGTCCCACTTTGTTCGATATTGTGTTTCATGTGCTAGACATATCCGCCTCCTACAATCTGTTGCTAGGACGGCCTTGGATACATGCCGTTGGGGCTGTCGCGTCTATTTTTCACCAGGCCGTAAATTTTGAATGGAACCATCAAGAAGTGATCATCCATAGAGATGGGAGCAACCCTATTTACACCAGTCAGACTATTTTGGTGGTAGAAAACAGAAGCAAGTTAGGTGGGGAAACCTACCATCGCATCAAGTGTGTTAACGCAATCGAAAATGATAAGTGGTGGAGTATCAAGATAGAAAGCATATTGGCATGGCAACGGTACGAACTTCTCAATGGACTCGGTAAAAACCTTCAGGGTATCTCAAAGCCAATACACCTAAAGCGCCATGGTACAACCTTTGGGCTTGGATATATGTATACCTGGCAGGAACACGATGATTGGTCGCCACCATGGCATGGTCCAAACTACCCTCTTGAGCAACCCGTGCCACACTTAAGCCTGACATTCCATCTGACCGATATCATATGGGGATCAGAGAAAGAAGAAGCATTGGCAGCATTAAGGAATTTGTTCTTGGAAGACTATTATATGGACTGTTGTGTGATCGTCGAGGAGGAGGAGGAGGAAAGCCCTACTATCCAGACTGTGGAAAGAGAAGCATTCCTCAAGAACTGGACTGTTAGACCATCAAGGGCCCGACGAGTCCCGGGGTAGCAAGGTTGAATAGCATTGTGACAAACAGATTTCCTGTTTTGCATTTTTGTTTTAAATAATATTTTCAATTTTACAAAACCGTTATTTGAGTTATTGAAAATCATTTTGTTAGACACTTTAAATGGGATGATGTTTTATTATTACTACTTTTCTTTCATATTTGTTATCCCTACAACATTACTATTTCCTATCTTGATGAACCGACGACTGCGACATGTAATGAGACAACGCAACAAAAGGACAGTGACTCAGAAGAAGAGGATGTAATACCTGAGGATATTGTCAGAGAAGTGAAGAATTTTGAGAACAAGCCCAAGTCCAACCTGGACGAGACCGAGATAGTCAACTTGGGGGATTCCGAAACCATAAGGGAAACCCGCATAAGCATCCATTTGTCTCCGTCATAGAAAGAGGAATACACTCATTTCCTGAAAGAGTATGAGGACATTTTCGCATGGTCGTACGACGATATGACCAGATTGAGCACATCTATAGTGGCCCACAAATCCAATGTGTCCGTCGGTAAAACAGAAACTTAGGAAATTCAAGCCAGACATGAACTCCAAATCAAGGAGGAAGTTACTAAGTAGATCAAAGCCAAGGTCCTCAGGGTGGTGAAATACCCAACCTGGTTATCCAACATGTACCGGTTCTGAAGAAGGATGGAAAAGTCAGAGTCTGTGTTGATTATCGGGATCTCAACAGAGCAAGCCCAAAGGATGATTTCCCGCTGCCAAATATACACATTCTGATCGACAATTGTGCCAAGCATGAACTCAAGTCCTTTGTAGATTTCTTCGCAGGTTACCATCAGATCTACATGGATGAAGAAGACGCCGAGAAAAAAGCCTTCATTACACCGTGGGGAGTGTATTGCTACAAAATAATGCCATTCGGTCTAAAAAATTATGGGGCCACCTACATGAGGGCCATGAAAACCATTTTCCATGACATGATACATAAAGATATAGAGGTATATGTGGATGATGTCATCATTCAATCCAAGAAGGTCGCATATCACAAAGCATACTTGAGGAAATTCTTTTACCGGCTACGGAAGTACAACCTGAAGCTACTAAATGACTTGTCTTCTTCTGCATATCTGTCACATTCCTGTCCCCTTTATTAGCATCAACTTGCAGCTAGTTCAATGGAACAGTAGTGCCTACTTCCAATTGACGTTTGGTAGCTATTTCTCCTGCTCCTTTTGCATTGGTTTTTGACTTAGCAGTGCCATCATCTGTTGTCTATTGCCCTTCTAAATTTTTTTCCTTCTCAACTTCCCCACCTACTGTCCCACCAGGATCACCAGGATCCTCAGCATTACCCACTCCCTCATTGTCAGCATTTCCTTGTACCTGTACCTCAGGTGTTTTGAGACTTCCTAATCTTTGCTCCTCATTAGGCTATTTTTCTTTGTTGATAGCATTCATATTTTGATCATCTTCATTATCTGCATCACCTACACCTTCATCCTCACTTGGCATCACATCAGGAATATAACCTTCTTCTAAGTCAACTTCTGTCTGGTTAACCCATAATCTACCACCTTTCCACTTGACCCTCTCATTGCTTTGGAATTTTTCATAATTTGGATCCTCTACTTGGTAATTAACTTCATTGTTTCCCAATTCTGCATCAACTCTAGTGTCTTGAGTTGGGACCTCTTAGCAGGACGTGTTGATGCCAACCATATTAGCATTAAAAGCTCTTTGTACTCATTGTGCATTAGACTCTTTTTGTTGGTTATCTCCCCCTGGGTTTTCCTTGTATCTGATTTCTTCCTGATTGATAGTATTCCTATTAGGAACAGTTGAGTTGGCATTAGGAACAACAGGTATAAAACCTTTCTGTAAAGACCCGTAAAATTTCTTTTTTAAAATAATGCTGAATAAGTCCCCGAGTTGTTATAACTTTAGAAATTCTTAAAACGGACCTTGATTGTGTGAAGTACCCCGAATTTGAAAGAATAAAACTTTCCAGAAGTTGGGCGTTATGTGACGCACTATGCGATCGCATAACGGGTATGCGGACCGTATAATGGTCACATAGCTAGGCAGGCCACTGCCCAATTGGAGGACAACTATGATGTCCATTATGTGATCGCATTTCGGTTCTGTGGACCGCATAGTTGTCGCATTCTTTCCCTTTGATTTATGTGAGGGAGGTTATGCGACGCACTATGCGATCGCATAACGTGTATGCGGACCGCATAGTGGTCGCATACCTGCACAGTGTGTTTTAATTTTGGCCCACCTGGAGGGCAATTCTGCGGTCGTCTCTGAGGACCGCATGTCAGGAATGCGATCGCATTCCTGACCGCATTCCGGTGTCGGGCTCCTAATTTTTCTAGTTTTAAAAACCCCGACCCCCAGTTCATTAAAACACCCCACCCCTTCATTTTTACAAGTTTTCTGAACAAAATAGAGAGAATGAAAGGGGAATTCTTGAGATAGAAAGAGGTTCTTCCATCAAGTTGATTTTCAAAGTCCCTCAGGCCTGATAATTCGAGTAATTTTCTTCTTCCATCTAGCAGGTAAGGGCTCCCAACTCTTTTTCCACTATTTTCTGATTTTAAACAAAGGGAGGATTTGCATGGATTGTTTCTTGAAAATATTAACTAAGACCTTGCATGCATGTTTAATAATGGTGTTAATTTAGCAAGAGGGAGTGGTTTTGGGTAAATTTCACAAAGACGGGGTTGGTAGTCTAATGGGGTTACATAGTGTTTGGCAGAATGTTTAAGAGAGTCCGAATTGCATGCATGACTTCCAATTCTAAGTTGAATACGTTTATTTGTGAACTAGATTGACGGTACTAGTCGGTTCGGTGATTTGTGAGTAAAAGTTAAAAAGGGGATTTCGACTCCAGGTATGTATGGATAACTTTAATCCTTGGAAAATCCCTCTTGTTGTGGTAAGCATATGGTGTGTGTACTTATATGAAAATATGTGAATTGACTGTCAATTTGATTACTACCCCGCTGTGTTAGATGAGATTTTGAATTGTGACTTGGCATGCCCACTTTGTTATGTGCGAAGATGGTAATTGTTTAAAGTTATTGATATGAAGCATTGTAAATAAGTTGAACGGTTATGGCAACACCTTGTGCATAAATTGCTGCTTGATGAAAGTTTGGGGTGCTTTGAGCCCAAGTAAATGAATAGATAAATGTGAATTTGTGATCCTTGAAAGGAAGACCCATGTGATGCAATTGTTTGGTGTTGTTGTTGAAATTGTGATCCTTGAAAGGAAGGCCCTTGTGATGAAATTGTTTGATGTTGTTGTTGAATTGTGATCCTTGAAAGGAAAGCCCCTGTGATGAAATTGTTGGTGTTGTTGTTATGAAATATGAATTGTCAGGCAGGGTCGGGTTGCACGCCGCAACACGAAGTAATAAGGTGTGGGTTGTGGTGATAAGGGTGGCCGAGGTAATAAGGGTGGAAAAGTGATTGTTATCACTATTGATATGAAAATTATGAAACTCGTGCATATGATGGTGTTGGAAAGGGAAAACGAAAAGATTGTAAAATTGTTGATTTTGATTGTAACTTTCCGAGTGTTTTGATTTTTGGTCCTATTGTTGTCTTATTTCTTATCTGTAATATTGGGTGATTGTACTTGGGAGAAAGTTTGTTCATACATACTAGTACTATTTCACAGTACTAACGTCCCTTTTGTCGGGGGCGCTACATCTTTTATATGGATGTAGGTGGTTCAATAGCAGGTGGCTCAGCCCGCCGTTAGTGGTACCTCCTTTTCATCTCTACAGCAGTTGTGGTGAGCCCCTCTTCTCCTTGGGGTCGTGTGTGGATCGTACCACCTTCTTTTGTTTATGTTGTAAAGGTATAGTCGTGGCCTTGTTACCGGCAGGTTATGTAAAATCCCTAGTATTCGTAGAGGCTCCGTAGACATGATGTGGGTGTATGTATGTATTTTTGGGTAGTAATGACACTTACTCGGAATCGTGGATCATGTTGAAAAGTTATGTATGTATTTTGTATGTCTGAATATCAATCGCTAAAATATTAAAAGAGGAAACCAGTGGAGATATGTTTTGAAATGTAATTTGAAATTAAAATCGGCTAACTCACAGGAAGTAATGTATATTATAAACGCGGGGCAATACGTTGGGCATGAGAGTCAATCCAGGTCCGCTTGATTGGGTTCTCCCGGTTAGGGGCCGGTCTCGTCCCTCGATTTTGGGGTGTGACAAACTTGGTATGAGAGCCTAAGGTTTTTTTAAAGAGTCCTAGGATATCTCAGAGCCGTGTCTAGTAGAGTCCTTCTTATCGGTGTGTTGTCAACCACATCTATAATTAGGGGGCTACATGGACATTTAGGAAATTACCCTTTTATTGTTATTCTATATCGTGCGGTGAACCGGAAAGTGAAAATATCCTTGCCTAATTCGTGCTTTGTTCCGAAATTTTCAGTAATGGCACCAAAGAAGAGAGCTCGACTCGGCCTTGAGGCCAATGCCACCCCGGGGGTGACTGTGAATTCTGTACCAGATAGTGTGGGTGAGAGTGACTCCCCGACCTTGAATCTGCCTGAACCTTCTATTCCGGATCAAAGCATTCCTGTTCCTGCGGCAGTGGAGGGTGCTGCAATCCCACCCGCTGATATTCCTGATCCCTCTACAGTTCCAGCTTCTGGTCCCGGTACGTCCGAGGGGGACCTCATAGGAGCTATTCATATGTTGACTCAGTTGGTGGCCGCTCAGGCCCAAAGATATCATGCTACCCCTGCGTCTTCCAGCGGACAGGGAGATTCCGCCGGTTCTAGAGTCAACTAGTTTCTGCGGTTGGCCCCTTCAGAGTTCTTAGGTACGGATCCAAAGGCTGATCCACAGGATTTTCTTGATGAGATGTACAAGACCCTTCGGGTGATGAAATCTACAGAGACAGAAGGGTTTGAGTTAGCTTCGTACAGGCTGAGGGGAGCAGCATATTCCTGGTTCGATATGTGGGAGGGTTCCCGTGGGGAAGGAAGTCCTCCGACTAGATGGAACGAGTTCATGGATGCGTTCATGGATCACTTTTTGCCTGCCGAGACTGTGGCAGCCGGTGCTACGGAGTTTGAGGTCCTCAAGCAGGGCAGTATGAGTGTGTGGGAGTACCATATGGAGTTCGTGCGGTTGTCTAAATATGCTCCTCACTTGGTGTCGACTATGGATGCCAGGGTTCGACGTTTTGTTCAGGGCCTTAGTCCCTTGGTTGTGAATGAAGCTACAACAACTGCCTTGAACTTAGACATGAATTATGGGAAGATTTTGGGATTCGCCCAAGCTATAGAGGCTAGGAAATTGAAGATAAGGTCGAAAAGAGAGAGTAGCAGAAGGGCCCGGTCAGCGGGCCACTCGGGGAGTTAAGTTGGAGGAGGGAGACCAGTTCATAGGAGAGGGTCATCAGGGCCATCCTAGTCCTATGCACAGTCCTCAGCCAGTGCACCGCCATCAATGCACCGTTTCCAGCAGAGCAGTCGCTGGGGACCAGGGTCAGACAGCAGGAGACCCCATCAGTTAGGTCGCCAAAGAGGGAGGTCCCAGCAGCAGGGGAGGGCTCCGTGCTCTATGTGTGGGAGGTTCCATACCGAGTCTTATTATCTGGATATCCCGGTATGCTACGGGTGTAGAGTAAGAGGTCATGTTCAGCGGAATTGTCGTGCGCCCAGCCAGGGCAGGGGTAGGGGTTTTGCTCAGTCATCCGGTTCTTCAGTCGCCATATCTTTAGGGCGTCCTCCAGCCCCAGCAGGGCGTGGTGCAGTTAGGGGTGGAGCTCGACGTAGAGGTGGACCCAACCAGTTCTATGCTTTGAGTGGTTGCCAGAACGCGGAGGCTTCTCCAGATGTTGTTACAGGTATTCCAAATGTTCAAGCACTTGATTGTTATGCTTTTATTTATCCGGGGTCCTCCCTGATTTATGTTACCCCGTTTATTGCTTCAAGTTTTGGGATAGAACCCAAACAGCTTTTTGAGTCATTCTCTATATCGACTCCGGTTGGTGATTCTATTATAGCTGCGCGAGTCTATCAGAATTGTGTTGTCACAGTATGTGGTCGCGTTACCAAGGCCGATCTTATTGAGCTTGGGAAGGTAGATTTTGATATTATTATGGGAATGGACTGGCTTTATTCGTGCTTTGCTAAACTCGTCTGTCGAACCAGAATCATAAGGCTAGAGTTTCTTAATGAGCTACTTATTGAATGGAAGAGGAATGGTGTGGTGCCGAAAGGTAGGTTTATCTCTTGCCTTAAGGCCTCGAAGATGATTAAGAAGGGGTGTGTCTATCATTTGGTCCGGGTTGCGGACACCACTCTAGAGGTGCCTGCTCCCGAGTCTATGCCTGTTGTGAATGAGTTTCTTGAAGTATTTTCGGACGAGCTTCCAGGGATTCCGCCAGATAGAGAGATCGATTTTGGGATTGATGTACTACCAGATAAGTAGCCAATATCTATTCCACCATACAAAATGGCGCCAGCAGAGTTGAGGGAGTTAAAGGAGCAGCTGAAGGATTTATTAGAAAAAGGGTTCATTCTGCCGAGTGTGTCGCCGTGGGGCGCTCCGGTTCTTTTCATCAGTAAGAAGGATGGGTCGTTTCGGATGTGTATCGATTATCGACAGCTCAACAAAGTCACTATCAAAAACACGTATCCATTGCCTCGAATAGATGATTTGTTTGATCAATTGCAAGGTGCGAGGTTCTTCTCCAAAATTTATTTACGGTCTGGGTATCATCAGTTAAAGATCAGAGAGCTCGCGGAGTCGGGAAGATCATGATAATCACCTCAAGGCAGTCCTGGAGACTCTTCATCATCACCAGTTGTATGCTAAATTTTCGAAATGTGAGTTTTGGCTGCAATCAGTCGCGTTTTTTGGGTCATGTTGTTTCTAGAGAAGGGATTCAGGTTGATCCCCAGAAGATCGCGGCAGTGAAAGATTGGCCTAGACTAACGACCCCGACAGAGATTCGCAATTTTTTAGGTCTAGCTGAGTATTATCGGAGGTTTGTGGAGGGATTCTCTACCCTCGCCTCCCCATTGACTAAATTGACACAGAAAGCGGTGAAGTTCCAGTGGTCCGACGCTTGTGAGAAAAGTTTTCAGGAATTGAAGTCGAGATTGACTTCGGCCCCGGTATTGACCTTGCTAGAAGGTATAGAGGGATTTGTGGTTTATTGTGATGCTTCAAGGGTTGGTTTGGGGTGTGTGTTGATGCAACATGGGAAGGTTATAGCGTACGCTTCGAGGCAACTCAAGAATCACGAAGAGAATTATCCGACGCATGATTTGGAACTCGCGGCAGTGGTGTTTGCATTAAAAATTTGGCGGCATTATCTTTATGTAGTCCACGTGGACGTGTTCTCAGACCATAAGAGTCTTCAGTATTTATTCAAGCAGAAGGAACTGAATCTAAGGCAGAGGAGGTGGTTAGAATTGGTTAAGGATTATTATATGAACATCTTGTACCATCTGGGAAAGGCGAATGTGGTGGCCGACGCTCTCAGTCGGAAGTCGATGGGTAGTTTGGCTCATTTGGTCAAAGGCCCTTGGCTCGAGAGGTTTATCAATTGGCCAGTTTGGGGGTTTTTCTTTCGACCTCAAGCGAAGGGGAGGTTATGGTGCATAATTGGGCAGAATCGTCACTTGTAGCGGAAGTCAAAGAAAAGCAGTTTATTGATCCAACATTGGCACAGTTGAAGGAGGAAGTTTTGAATAATAAGATTTCGGCATTTTCACTCGGCAACAATGATGGAGTGTTGCGATGTCAAGGTAGGCTATGTGTTCCAGATATAGATAATCTTCGGGAGAGGGTAATGGCGGAGGCTCATAGCTCCAGGTATTTTGTGCACCTAGGTTCTACAAAGATGTATCATATCTCCAGGAAATTTATTGGTGGAGTTGTATGAAGAGGGGTGTGGCGGACTTTGTGTCTAGATATCTGAATTGCCAGCAGGTGAAGGCCGAGCATCAGTGACCCGGTGGATTAACTCAACTTATGGAAATACCGATGTGGAAATGGGAGATGATCAATATGGATTTCGTGGTAGTGTTACCTTGCACTCAACGCAGGTTCGACTCAATTTGGGTGATAGTGGATCGACTCACCAAATCAGCCCACGTTTTGCTAGTCAAGTCCATCGATACTGCAAAACGGTATGCTTAGTTGTATATCAAGGAGATAGTCAGACTTCATGGCACTCTAGTTTCTATTATCTCAGATCGAGGGGCCCAGTTCACAGCTAATTTTTGGAGGAAATTTAAGCAAGGTTTGGGTACTTAGGTGAATTGCAGCACGGCTTTCTATCCACAGACTGATTGTCAGGCGGAGCGGACTATTCAGACGCTTGAAGATATGTTGCGGGCGTGTGCTTTAGATTTCAAAGGTAGTTGGGATGACAGTTTGCCGCTTATCGAATTTGCTTACAATAACAGCTTTCATGCTAGTACTCAGATGGCCCCATTTGAGGCATTGTATGGAAGGAGTAGATCTCCGATTGGATGGTTCGAAACTGGTGAGGCAGAACTATTAGGGCCAGATCTTGTGCACCAAGCTATGGAAAAAGTAATAATCATTCAGGAGAGGATGAAAACCGCTCAGAGTCGTCAGAAATCCTATGCGGATGTTCGTCGAAGAGAATTGGAGTTCCAGGTAGATGATTGGGTGTTCTTGAAGGTGTCTCCCATGAAGGGAGTGATGCGGTTTGGGAAGAAAGGGAAGTTGAGCCCTAGGTACGTCGGGCCATATCAAATCGCTCAAAGGATAGGACATGTGGGTTATAGGCTGGAATTGCCCCATGAATGTCATTAGTGCACCCAGTGTTCCATGTGTCTATGTTGAAGAAAGTGGTTTGAGATCCATCCGCCATCGTTCCAGTTGGGACTATTGAGGTTAATGAAGAGTTACCATACGAAGAGGCTCCAGTTGCTATTCTTGATAGGCAAGTCCGTAAATTGAGAAACAAAGAGATTGCTTCTGTTTAGGTGTTGTGGCGAAGTCAACAAGTCGAGGAAGCCACGTGGGAAACAGAGAAAGAAATGAAAGAAAAATATCCCCATCTGTTTGAGCAAATGTAGTAATGATCGTGCGAATTATTGTCCCAAGGCGATTTGATGTTGTGTTACGATTCATGAAAAGACACCCAATTTTCCTTAATTGCCTTATTGTTGTAACTTTCAAATGCGTGCTAAAACTGTATATGAGGTTATTAAATGGGTGGTGTGCAACCCTTGAAGTAAATGAAAGTTTTGTGAAACTTGTGTGATAGGCAAAAATGACTAATAGTAGTGTAGATTGGTAATGATTAATTGCACTATACATATGGTGTATTGAGGTGATTGAATCGTATGGGACTCACTAAAGTGACCAAATCATGTGCAAGTATGTGCCACTAATTGAATCATATGCTAATTTGTGATGTAAAGAGAATGAACTATGTGTAGTTGTCAAAGTAATTGAATGTGTGCAAGTTTTGAGGTAATGAATTGTATACCGGTTGAAGGGATAACAGAAACTGTGTAATGATGCTTGAAAATGTGTTTCGGGGGCTCTCTAACAGGTAGATGGGTCTAAATACAAAGAAGACTCTGGCGAAAGTTTCTGAAAATATTGGAGTTAGTGTAAACTTGGAAGTTTGCATATCCTGTTTTCAAAACCAAACGATTTCCAAAATCCTCATTCGAGGAAGAATGATTTTAAGGGGGGGGGGGGGGGAATG
>ML293074.1:41395-63387 GCA_005239495.1 Nicotiana undulata
TGTAAAGACCCGTAAAATTTCTTGTTTAAAATAATTCCGAATAAGTCCCCGAGTTGTTATAACTGTAGAAATTCTTAAAACGGACCTTGATTCTGTAAAAAACCTCGGAATTTGAAAGAATAAAATTTTCCAGAAGTTGGGCGCTATGCGACGCACTATGTGATCGCATAATGGGTATGCGGACCGCAAAATGGTCGCATACCTCGGTAGGCCACTGCCCAATTGGAGGACAACTATGCGGTCCATTATGCGATCGCATTTCGGTTATGCGAACCGCATAGTTGTCGCATTCTTTCCCTTTGATTTCTGTGAGGAAGGTTATGCGATGCACTATGCGATCGCATAACGTGTATGCGGACCGCATAATGGTCGCATACCTGCACAGTGTGTTTTAATTTTGGCCCACCTGGAGGGCCATTCTGCGGTCGTCTCTGCGGACCGCATGTCAGGAATGCGATCGCATTCCTGACCGCATTCCGGTGTCGGACTCCTAATTTTTCTAATTTTAAAAACCCCGACCCCCAGTTCATTAAAACACCCCACCCCTTCATTTTTACAAGTTTTCTGAACAAAATAGAGAGAAGGAAAGGGGAGTTCTTGAGAGAAGGAAAGGGGAGTTCTTCCATCAAGTTGATTTTCAAAGTCCCTCAAGCCTGATAATTCGAGTAATCTTCTTCTTCCTCATTCTAGCAAGTAAGGGTTCCCAACTCTTTTTCCCCTAATTTTCTGATTTTAAAAAAAGGGAGGATTTGCATGGATTATTTCTTAAAAATATTAACTAAGACCTTGCATGCATTTTTAATAATGGTGTTAATTTAGTAAGAGGGAGTGGTTTAGGGTAAATTTCACAAAGACGGGGTTGGTAGTCTAATGGGGTCACATAGTGTTTGGAAGAATGTTTAAGAGAGTCCGAATTGCATGCATGACTTCCAATTCTAAGTTGAATACGTTTATTTGTGAACTAGATTGACGGTACTAGTCGGTTCAGTGATTTGTGAGTAAAAGTTAAAAAGGGGATTTCGACTCCAGGTATGTATGGCTAACTTTAATCCTTGTAAAATCCCTCTTGTTGTGGTAAGCATATGGTGTGTGTACTTATATGAAAATATTTGAATTGACTGTCAAGTTTATTACTACCCCGCTGTGTTAGATGAGATTTTGAATTGTGACTTGGCATGCCTACTTTGTTATGTGCAAAGATGGTAATTGTTTAAAGTTATTGATATGAAGCATTGTAAATAAGTTGAACGGTTATGGCAACACCTTGTGCATAAATTGCTGCTTGATGAAAGTTTGGGGTGCTTTGAGCCCAAGTAAATGAATTGATAAATGTAAATTTGTGATCCTTGAAAGGAAGGCCCATGTGATGAAATTGTTTGATGTTGTTGTTGAAATTGTGATCCTTGAAAGGAAGGCCCTTGTGATGAAACTTTTTGGTGTTGTTGTTGAAATTGTGATCCTTGAAAGGAAGGCCCTTGTGATGAAATTGTTGGTGTTGTTGTTATGAAATATGAATTGTCAGGCAGGGTCGGGTTGCGCGCCGCAACACAAAGTAATAAGGTGTGGGTTGTGGTGATAAGGGTGGCCGAGGTTATAAGGGTGGAAACGTGATCGTTATCACTATTGATATGAAAATTATGAAACTCGTGAATATATGGTGTTGGAAAGGGAAAAGGGAGAGATTGGTCATATTGTTGTCTTGTTTCTTATCTGTAATATTGGTTGATTGTACTTGGGATAAAGTTTGTTCATACATACTAGTACTATTCCACAGTATTGACATCCCTTTTTCCGGGGGCGCTACATCTTTTATATGGATGTAGGTGGTTTCATAGCAGGTAGCTCAGCCCGCCGTTAGTGGTACCTCCTCTTCATCTCTGTAGTAGTTGTGGTGAGCCCCTCTTCTCCTCGGGGCCGTGTGTGGATAATACCACCTTATTTTGTTTATGTTGTAAAGGTATAGTCCGAGCCTTGTTACCGGCAGGTTATGTAAAATCCCTAGTATTCGTAGAGGCTCCATACACGTGATGTGGGTGTATGTATGTATTTTTGGGTAGTAACGGCACGTACTCGGAATCGTGGATCATGTTGGGAAGTTATGTATGTATTTTGTATGTTTGAATATCAATCGCTGAAATGTTAAAAGAGGAAACCAGTGAAGATATGTTGTGAAATGTACTTTGAAACTAAAATCGGCTTACTCAAAGGAAGTAATGTATATTATAAACGCCGGGAAATACGTTGGGTAGGAGAGGCAATTCATGTCCGCTTGACTGGGTTCACCCGGTTAGGCGCCTGTCTCGTCCCTCGATTTTGGGGCGTGACACCTTCCCACCTTCTTTTGTTTATGTTGTAAAGGTATAGACGGGGCCTTGTTACCGGCAAGTTATGTAAAATCCCTAGTATTCGTAGAGACTCTGTAGACATGATGAGGGTGTATATATGTATTTTTGGGTATTAACTGTACGTACTCGGAAACCGTGTTTCATGTTAGGAACTTATGTTTGTATCTTGTATGTTTGGATATTAATCGTTGAAATTGCTAAAAGAGGAAACAAATGGAGATATGTTGTAAAATGTACTTTAAAACTAAAATCGGCTAACTCACACGAAATAATGTATGTTATGAACGCGTGGTAATACGTTGGGCAGGAAAGGCAATCTAGGTCCGCTTGAATAGGTTCACCCGGTTAGGCGCCGGTCTCGTCCCTCGATTTTGGGGCGTGATAAACTTGGTATCAGAGCCTAAGGTTTTAAAAGTGTCCTAGGATGTCTCGGAGTCGTGTCTAGTAGAGCTCTTCTTATCGGTGTGTTGTCGACCAGATCTATAATTAGGGGGCTGCATTGACATTTAGGAAAATACCCTTTCATTGTTAATATGTATCGTGCAATGGAGTGAAAGGTGAGAATGTCTTTATCTAATTCGTGTGTTGTCCTAATTTTCAGTAAATGGCGCCCAAGAAGAAAGCTCGACTCGGCCTAGAGGCCAATGCTACCCCGAGTGTGGCCATACATCTTTTATCTGATGGTGCGGGTGAGAATGATTCGCCGACCTTGAATCTGCCTGACTCTTCCGTGCCAGGCCAGTCTATCCCTATTCCTGCTCCAGCGGAGGGTACTGAAATCCCTCCCGCCGATGTTCCTGATCCTTCTTCAGTTCCAGCTTCCGGTCGCAGTATTTCTGATGGGGACCTCAGGGGGGCTATTCAGATGTTGACTCAGTTAGTGGCCTCCCAGGCCCAAAGATCCAGGCTGCCCCTGTGTCCTCTAGCGAGCAAGGGGATTCTTCAGGTTCTAAGGTCAACCAGTTTCTACGGTTGGCCCCTCCAGAGTTCACAAGCACCGACCCAGAGGTTGATCCTCAAGATTTTATAGATGAAATGTACAGGACTCTCGGGGTGATGAAGGCTACTGAAACAGAAGGAGTTGAGTTGGCTTCCTATCGTCTAAAGGGAGCAGCATATTCATGGTTTGAGATGCGGGAGAGTTCCCGTGGTGAGGGGAGCCCTCCGGCGAGGTGGGTCGAGTTCGTAGATTATTTCATGGATCATTTCTTGTCTACCGAGACTATGTCAGCCCGTGCTGCAGAGTTTGAGGTCCTCAAGAAGGGCCACATGAGTGTGTGGGAGTACCATATGGTGTTTGTGCGCTTGTCAAAGTATGTTAACCACATGATGCCGACTATGGAAGCCAGAGTTCGTCGGTTTGTTCGGGGCCTTGGTCCCTTGGTTGTCAATGAGGCTGCTACACCTGCTTTGCATTCGGATATGAACTAGGGGAAGATTATGGGTTTTGCCCAGGCTACGGATGCTCGGAAAATGAAGATAAGGTCAGAGAGAGAGAGTAGTAGTAGGGCCCGGTCAGCAGGCAACCCTGGGAGCTCGGTTGGAGGTGGGAGATCAGCCCTTGGGAGAGGGTCATCAGGAACATCTCAGTCCTATGCTTAGTCCTCAGCCAATGCGCCACCATCAGGGCGCAGTTATCAGCAGGGAGGTTGCTTTGGGCCCGGTTCAGATAGCAGGAGGTTCCACCAGTCAGGTCGTTCTGGTGGGAGGTTTCAGCAGCAGCGGAGGGCCCCATGCCCTATGTGTGGGAGGTATGTTACTTGGATATTCCGGTATGCTTCAGATGCGGAGAGAGAGGTCATACCTAGTGGAATTGTTGTGCACCCAGTCAGGGCACGGGTAGGGGCACTTCTCGACCGTCCGGTGCTTGAGCCGCTACATTTTCATCACGCCCTCCACCTCCAGCAGGGCGCGGTGCAGCTAGGGGTAGAGCATGGGGTCAAGGGGGACCCAGTCGGTTCTATGCCTTGAGTGGTCGCCAGAGTGTGGAGGCTTCTCCAGATGTTGTCACAGGTATTCTGTCTGTGCAAACGCTTAATGTTTATGCTCTTATTGATCCGGGGTCCTCTTTGTCATATGTTACTCCATTTATTGCTTCGAGTTTTGGGATAGAACCCGAACAGCTTCTTGAGTCATTTTCAGTATCGACTCCGGTTGGTGATTCCATTACGGCCGCGCGAGTCTATAGGAATTGTGTTGTCACGGTGTGTGGTCGAAATACCACGGCCGATCTTATTGAATTAAAGATGTTAGATTTTGATGTTATCATGGGAATATATTGGCTTTACTCGTGCTTTGCTAAACTCGACTGCCGAACCAGAATTATGAGGCTCGAATTACCTAACGAGCCCATCACCGAATGGAAAGGGAATGATTTCGTGCCGAGAGGTAGGTTTATTTCCTATCTTAAGGCCTCCAAAATGATCAGGAAATGATGCATCTATCATTTGGTCCGGGTTGCGGACACCACCTCAGAGGTGCCTGCTCTCGAGTCCGTGTTGGTTGTGAATGAGCTTCTGGAAGTGTTTCCGGATGAGTTACCTGGGTTCCCGCCAGATAGAGAGATTGATTTCGGGATTGATATTGCCAGATATGCACCCAATATCTATTCCACCGTACAGAATGGCGCCATCGGAATTGAGAGAGCTAAAAGAGAAATTGAAAAATCTATTAGAAAAAGGTTTCATTCGGCCAAGTGTGTCTTCTTGGGGCGCACCGGTTCTTTTTGTCAGAAAAAAGGATGGATCGCTTCGAATGTGTATTGATTATCGGCAGCTCAACAAGGTCACCATCAAGAATAAATATCCACTGCCTCGGATATATGATTTGTTCGATCAGTTTCAAGGTGCTAGGTTCTTCTCAAAGATTGATTTACGGTCAAGGTACTACCAGTTAAACATCAGGGAGCAGGATGTTCCTAAGACCGCCTTCAGGACTCGTTA
Source organism: Nicotiana undulata (assembly GCA_005239495.1). NCBI lineage: Eukaryota > Viridiplantae > Streptophyta > Magnoliopsida > Solanales > Solanaceae > Nicotiana > Nicotiana undulata. The sequence goes on from ML293074.1 coordinate 46,683, forward strand.
TGGGCACTTTGAATTTTTGGTCATGTCTTTTGGGCTAACCAACGCCCTAACACCCTTTATGGATCTTATGAATCGGGTTTTCAAGCCATTTCTTGACTCCTTCGTGATAGTTTTCATTGATGATATCCTTGTTTATTCGCGAAGTCAGGAAGATCATGCTAATCACCTCAGGGCAGTTCTGCAGACTCTTCAACAACATCAGTTGTATGCAAAATTTTCGAAATGTGAGTTTTGGCTAGAATCAGTCACCTTTTTGGGACATGTTGTTTCCAGAGAAGGGATTCAGGTTGATCCCTAGAAGATCGCGGCAGTGAAAGATTGGCCTATACCAACAACCCCGACAGACATCCGCAGTTTCTTGGGTCTAGCTGGATATTATCGGAGGTTTGTGGAGGGATTCTCTACCCTCGCCTCCCCATTGACTAGATTGACAAGGAAAGCGGTGAAGTTCCCAGGGTCCGACGCTTGTGAGAAAATCTTTAAGGATATGAAGTCGAGATTGACTTTGGCATCGGTATTGACCCTGCCAGAAGGTGTAGGGGGGTTTGTGGTTTATTGTGATGCTTCAAGGGTTGGTTTGGGGTGTGTGTTGATGGAACATGGGAAGGTTATAGCGTACGCTTCGAGGCAACTCAAGAATCACGAGGAGAATTATCCGACGCATGATTTGGAACTCGCGGCAGTGGTGTTTGCATTAAAAATTTGGCGGCATTATCTTTTTTGAGTCCACGTGGACGTGTTCTCAGACCACAAGAGTCTTCAGTATTTATTCAAGCAGAAGGAATTGAATCTAAGGCAGTGGAGGTGGTTAGAATTGCCCAAAGATTATGATATGAATATTTTGTACCATCCAGGAAAGACGAATGTGGTAGCCGACGCTCTTAGTTAGAAATCCATGGGGAGCTTGGCACATTTAGAGGCCGGTTAGAGACCTTTGGCTCGAGAGGTCCATCAGTTGGCCCGTCTTTGGGTCTGTCTTACGACCTCAGATAAGGGAAATGTCGTGGTGAAAAATGGAGCGGAGTCTTCGCTTGTAATGGAAGTCAATGAAAAGCAATTCAGATACCCATCATTGATACAATTGACGGAAGCAATTTTAAATCACAAGACTTCAGCTTTTTCACTCGGCAATGATGTCGCTGTCTTGCGGTGTCAGGGGAGACTATGTGTTCCAGATGTGGGTAATCTCCGGGAAAGGGTAATGGAAGAGGCTCATAAATCCAGGTATTATGTTCACCAAGGTTCAACGAAAATGTACCACGATCTCAAGGAGATTTATTGGTGGAATGGTATGAAGAAGGGTGTGGCGAACTTGGTGTCTAGATGTCCGAATTGTCAGTAGGTAAAGGCCGAGCATCAGAGGCCCGGTGGCCTGACTCAGCTTATGGAAATACCGATGTGAAAATGGGAGATGATCAACATGTACTTCGTGGTAGGGTTATCTCGCACTCAGCGCAAGTTCCACTCAATTTGGGTGATAGTGGATCGACTCACGAAATCATCTCACTTCTTGCCAGTCAAGTCCACCGACACTGCAGAACAGTACGCTAAGTTGTATATCAAGGAAATAGTCATACTTCATGGCACTCCAGTTTCTATTATCTCGGATCGAGGGGCCCAGTTCACAGCTAACTTTTGGAGGAAATTTCAGCAAGGGTTGGGTACTCAGGTAAATCTCAGCACAACTTTCCACCAACAAACGGACGGTCAAGCGGAGCGGACTATTCAGACGCTTGAGGATATGTTGCGGGCTTGTGTTTTGGATTTCAAGGGTAGCTGGGATGATCACTTGCCGCTTATATAATTTGCTTACAATAATAGCTTCCATGCTAGTATTCAGATGGCCCCATTTGAGGCATTGTACGGAAGGAGATGTAGATCTCCGATCGGGTGGTTGGAGGTTGGCGAGGCAGAATTGATAGGGCCAGATCTTGTGCACCAAGCTATGGAAAAAGTTAGAGTCATTCAGGAAAGGATGAAAACTTCTCAGAGTCGTCAAAAATCCTATGCGGATGTTCGTCGTAGAGATTTAGAATTTCAAGTAGATGATTGGGTATTCTTGAAGGTATCTCCCATGAAAGGGAGTCATGCGGTTTGGAAAGAAAGGGAAATTGAGCCCAATGTATGTCGGGCTGTATCGAATCGCTCAAAGGGTGGGGCAAGTCGCGTATAGACCCGAATTGCCCCCTGAAATGTCATTAGTGCACCCGGTATTCCACGTGTCTATGTTGAGGAAGGTAATTGGAGATCCTTCCGCCATCGTGCCAGTTGAGACCATTGAGGTTAGTGAAGAATTGTCATATGAAGAGGTTCCGGTTGCTATTCTTGATAGGGAAGTCTGTAGATTGAGAAACAAATAGATTGCTTTTGTTAAAGTGTTGTGGCGGAGTCAACAAGTCGAGGAAGCCACGTGGGAAGATGAAAAAGGAATGAGAGAAAAATATCCCCATCTGTTCGAACGAGTGTAGTAATGATCGTACGAATTATTGTCCCCAGGCAATTTGATGTTGTATTCATATTCGTGCAAAGTCACCCAATTTTTTCCTAATTGCCTTACTGTTGTAACTTCCCAATGCGTGCTAAAAACGGTATATGATGTTATTAAATGGGTGGTGTGCAACCCTTGAAGTAAATGAAAGTTTTGTAAAACTTGTGTGATAGGCAAAAATGATTAATAGTAGATTGGTAATGATTAATTGCAATATACATATGGTTTATTGAGGTGATTCAATTGTATGGGACTTACTAAAGTGACAAAATTATGTGCAAGTATGTGCCACTAATTGAATCATATGCCAATTTGTGTTTTAAAGTTGTCAAAGTAATTAGATATGTGCAAGTGTTGAGGTAATGAATTGTATGCCAGTTGAAGGGATAACAGAAATTGTGTAATGATGCTTGGAAATGTTTTTCCGGGGCTCTCTGACAGGTAGATGGGTCTAAATACAGAGGAGACTCTGGCGAAATTTTCTCAAAATATTGGAGTTAGTGTGGATCTGGAAGTTTGCATATCATGTTTTCAAAACCAAACAATTTCCAAAATCATCATTCGAGGACGAATTATTTTAAGGGGGGAGAATGTAAAGTCCCGTAAAAAAAAATTCTTGTTTAAAATAATGCCCGAATAAGTTCCCGCGTTGTTATAACTGTAGAAATTCATAAAACGGGCCTTGATTGTGTAAAAGTACCCCGGAATTCGAACGATAAAATTTTATAGAAATTGTGTTGTTATGCGACGCACTATGCGATCGCATAACGTGTATGCGGACCGCATAGTTGTCGCATTCTTGCCCATTTGTTTTTGGTGAGGGAGGTTATGCGACGCACTATGCGATCGCATAACGTGTATGCGGACCGCATAATGGTCGCATACCTAGGCAGACGTCAACCCAAATTAAGGACAACTATGCGGTCCAGAATGTGATCGCATTCTGGTTATGCGGACCGCATAGTTGTCGCATTCTTGCCCATTTGTTTTTGGTGAGGGAGGTTATGCGACGCACTATGCGATCGCATAACGTGTATGCGGACCGCATAGTGGTCGCATACCTGCTCTGTGTGTTTTTAGTTTTGACCCATCTTGAGGGCCATTCTGCGACCGGTCTGCGGACCGCATGTTAGGAATGTGATCGCATTCCTGACCGCATTCCGTGTCGGGGCTCCTAATTTCTAATTTTAAAACCCGACCCCCTGTTCAATAAGACACCCCTCCCCTTCATTTTTAATCATTTTCTGACTAAGAATAGAGAGAGAGAAAAAGAGAGTTCTTGAGACAAAGGGGTTTCAACATCATCCATTTGGTTTTCCACAATCACTCAAGCCCAGGAATTTTCGAGTCATTATCTTCTTCACTTAAAGAGGTAAGTCCCCACCCCATTTCCCTTAAATTTCCAGACTTTGGTTAATAAGTAGAACTCCCCTAAAGGAGTTCTTGAAGATAAAAGAGACGAACCTTGCATGCTTGTCCATTAATTGTCACAATCTAGTAAAAGGAAGTGTGTTAGGGTTAATATTCACAAATAAGGGGTTAGAAATCTAAGTGGTCATATAGCATTCGATAAAATGCCTAAGCGAGTTCGAATTGTGTTCATGATTCCCAATTCTAAGATGAATGTGTTGCATTATTAATTAGATTGACGTTGCTTGACGGTTCGGTGATTTGTGATAGAAATTAAAAAGGGAAAAATCGACACATGGTATGTATGGCTAATTTTAACCCTTGTAGAATCTTCTTGTTGGTGTTCGAGCATATGGTGTGTGTACTTTGTTTGAGATTATGTGAATTGATTGTTCTAATGTGTTGAGATGTACGATTCTATTTTTTGATTGTCCTAGCTGATATCCATACCACCATGCTATGTGAGGTGTGAAAATGGTGATTCATTGTGCTTACTCTATCACGTGCAAAGCTCGTTAACTGTTGAATACCTCGGTATGAAAGGATGTACTACATAATGAAATAAATGATAACGAATCCAAATGTTGAATGTATCTAGGTGCTAAAAGTTGTGTAGTAAATAATTGAAAGGAAACGTTGATAACTAATTGAGCTTTATGTTGATGGCATACTGTATATGACTCCCTGTTGGATAAAAATTTCTGTGGCCGTGATATCATATGGTTATTTGGTTGTTACGAATGAATATCCTTGATGATGAGAGTCTTTGTGATTGAATTGTTGGTTGATGTTGCTATTAAATGCGTTGTTGAACGTATCAAAGGGCCAAAGGCTGTGTAGCGAATGATGAATGTAAATATGGACTGAATTTATTGAGTTAAATGATTGTGGAAACACCATATATGAATTACTGATTGGTAATGGTCATTGTGCCTTGACTTCACATAGTTGTTGGTTGATATGAACTTATGTTCTTCATGATGAAGATCCTTGTGATTTAAATTGGTGGTGATTGTTGATTGTCCGGTGGGATCGGGTTGCACGCCGCAACACGGAGTAATAAGGGTGGACGAGGTAATAAGAGTGAGAGAAGGTGATAACGGTGGCCGAGGTAATAAGGGTGGTCGGGGTAATAAGGATGGAATGTGATCATTATCACTATTGAAATGAAAATCTATGAAACTCTTGAATATGGAGGTGTTGAAAAAGAAAAGAGGAATCTGTGAAACTCTTGATTTTGGGTATTTCGATTTCTGTGCAAAGCTTGTTGGATTCTATTAACTGTCTCTTATCTATGTACTGCTTGATTGTACTTGGGGTAACATTTGTTCATATATACTAGTACTATTCCACAGTACTAACGTCCCTTTTGCCGGGGGTGCTACATCTTTTATATGGATGTAGGTGGTTCCATAGCAGGTAGTTCAGCCCGCCGTTAGTGGTACCTCCTCTTTATCTCTGCAGCAGTTGTGGTGAGCCCTCTTCTCCTCGGGGCCGTGTGTGGATCATACCACCTTCTTTTATTTATGTTGTAAAGGTATAGACGGGGCATTGTTACCGGCAAGTTATGTAAAATCCCTAGTATTCATAGAGGCTCCGTAGACATGATGAGGGTGTATATATGTATTTTTGGGTAGTAATTGTACGTACTCGAAAACCGTGTTTCATGTTAGGAACTTATGTTTGTATCTTGTATGTTTGGATATCAATCGTTGAAATTGCTAAAAGAGGAAACAAATGGAGATATGTTGTAAAATGTACTTTGAAACTAAAATCGGCTAACTCACACGAAATAATGTATGTTATGAACGCGGGGTAATACGTTGGGCAGGAAAGGCAATCCAGGTCCGCTTGACTGGGTTCACCCGGTTATGCACCGGTCTCGTCCCTCAATTTTGGGGCGTGACAACCGGTAGTTGAATAAGGTTACCATTAAGAGCAAGTATCCTTTGCCGAGGATTGATGATCTATTTGACCAGCTTCGGGGTGCTACGGTGTTCTCCAAGATAGACTTGAGATCTGGTTATCATCAGCTGAGGATTAGGGCTTCTGATGTCCCTAAGACAACCTTTTGTACTCGTTATGGGCACTATGATTTTTTGGTGATGTCTTTTGGGTTGACTAATGCCCCCGCTGCATTCATGGAGTTGATGAACGGGGTGTTCACGCCTTATTTGGACTCGTTCATTATTTTTTTCATTGATGAAATATTTATATACTCTCTTCGCCTAGAGGAGCATGAGCAGCACCTTAGAGTCGTCCTTCAGACTCTAAGGGATAGTCAGTTGTATGCCAAATTCTCCAAGTGTGAGTTTTGGTTGAGTTCAGTTGCATTTCTAGGCCACGTGGTTTCGTCAGAGGGTATTCAGGTGGATCCCAAGAAGCTTTCAGCAGTTAGAGATTGGCCTAGGCCCACTTTAGCTACAGAGATTCAGAGTTTCTTGGGCTTAACAGGTTATTATCGCCGATTTGTGGAGGGCTTTTCATCTATCGCAGCCCCGATGACCAGGTTGACCCAGAAGTGTGCTCAGTTCAGGTGGTCTGATGAGTGTGAGGCGAGCTTTCAGAAGCTCAAGACAGCCTTGACCACGGCACCAGTGTTGGTGTTGCCCACAGGTTCAGGACCGTATACCGTGTATTGTGATGCTTCACGGGTTGAGCTTGGTGCAGTGTTGATGCAGGATGGCAAGGTTATAGCCTATGCTTCTCGTCAATTGAAGATTCATGAGAAGAACTATCCAGTTCATGATCTAGAGTTATCAGCGATTGTTCATGCCTTGAACATTTGGAGGCATTACTTGTATGGTGTGCCATGTGAGGTGTTTACGGATCATAAAAGTTTACAGTATCTATTCAGGCAAAAGGAGTTGAACATGAGGCAGAGAAGGTGGTTAGAGTTACTGAAGGATTATGACATTTCCATTCTTTATCATCCGGGGAAGGCCAATGTGGTGGCCGATGCTTTGAGCCGGAAGTCAGTCAGTATGGGTTGTCTAGCTTATTTATCAGTCGGGGAGCGACCTCTTGCGTTGAATGTTCAGGCTTTAGCCAACCGATTTGTGAGGTTGGAGGTTTCTGAGAGTGGCAGTGCGTTGGCCCATACCGTGGCACGTTCTTCATTGTATGATAGTATCCGGGCCAGGCAGTATGATGATCATCATTTATGTGTTCTTAGAGATACGGTTCGGCACGGAGGTGCCAAGCAGGTCACAGTGGATGATGAGGGAGTTCTGAGGATGCAGGGCCGTATTTGTGTTCCCGATATTGAGGGCATTCGTGATTTGATACTTCAGGAGGCCCATAGTTCCCGGTATTCCATTCATCCGGGCGCCGCGAAGATGTACCAGGACTTGCGGCAGCATTATTGGTTGCGTAGAATGAAGAAGGATATTGTAGCTTATGTATCTCGGTGCTTGAACTGTCAGCAGGTTAAGTACGAGCACCAAAGACCCGGTGGTTTGATGTAGCAGATTCAACTTTCTGAGTGGAAGTGGGAGCGTATCACCATGGACTTTGTAGTTGGATCCCACGGACTCAGAGGATGTTTGATGCGGTTTGGGTTGTTATGGATAGGCTGACCAAGTCAGCGCATTTCATTCCAGTGTCAGTGTCGTATTCGGCAAAGAAGTTGGCAAAGATTTACATGAGAGAGATTGTTAGATTGCATGGTGTGCCCATGTCCATTATATCAGACCGAGGTACACAGTATACCTCCCATTTCTGGAGAGTATTTCAGCGAGAGTTGGGCACACAGATTGATTGAGCACAGCATTTCATCCTCAGACGGACGGACTGTTCGAGCGTACTATTCAGATTTTGGAGGATATGTTGCGGGCTTGTATCATTGATTTTGGTGGTTCATGGGACCAGTTCTTCCCCCTTTAGCTGAGTTTTCCTACAACAACAGCTATCAGTCGAGCATTCAGAAGGCTCCGTATGAGGCGTTGTTTGGTAGACGGTGTCGGTCTCCCGTTGGATGGTTTGAGCCGGGAGAGGCTAGATTGTTGTGTTCTGAGTTAGTCTAGGATGCCTTGGACAAGGTGAAGATTATTTAGGATAGACTTCGTACAACTCAATCCAGGCAAAAGAATTATGCGGATCGTAGAGTTCGAGATTTGGCTTTCATGATACGAGATCAGGTGTTTCTTAGAGTGTCGCCTATGAAGGGTGTGATGAGGTTCGGGAAGAAGGGCAAATTGAGCCCTAGGTACATTAATCCAGTTGAGATTTTGGATAAGGTAGGAGAGGTGGCCTACAGACTTGCCTTGCCACCGCATTTATCAGTCGTGCACCCAGTGTTTCATGTATCTATGCTCCAGAGATACATTGCAGAGCCATATCATGTTCTTGACTTCAACGGTATCCATTTTGACAAGGATCTGACTTATGAGGAGGAGCCAGTAGCCATATTTGCTAGGCAGGTTTGTCAGTTGAGATCGAAGAGTTATCCTTCGGTTCGTGTTCAGTAGAGAGGTCAGCCTGCTGAGGCAGCTACTTGGGAGTCCGAGTCCAATATGCGGAGCCGATATCCCCACCTTTTCCCCAATTCAGGTACCTTTCTATGTTTGTTAGAGAAGGAACGTTTGTTTTAGAGGTAGAGATTGTGATGACCCCAAAGGTCATCCTATTTAGCTAAAACTGTGTTCCGAGGCCCTGAGAGCCTCTGTTAATCTCACCTCGATGTGTGTGCGCAGCCCGGCTGTGTAGCCGGGAAGCCTTTATGTGGAAATTTGATAAAAAGTGGAATTTATGGTAATTAATTGATTGAAGTTGACTTCGGTCAATATTTTTGGTAAAAGGACCCGGACCCGTGATTTGACGGTCCCGGAGGGTCCGTAGGAAAATATGTGACTTGGGCGCATGCCCGGAATCGAATTCCGAGGTCCCAAGTCCGAGAAATGAATTTTTAAAGAAAATTGTTTTTTTGGAAATAATAAAGACTTTTGGAAATGGAATTTGATTTGAAACCTGTGTTACCGGGCCGTATTATGGTTCCGGAGTCCGGAATAGGTTTAATATATGTGTTATTTGAGTTATCTTTGAAGTTTGGTAAGGAACGGACTTGATTTGACGTGCTTCGGATCAAAAATGGGAAATTGAGAGTTAATGAAGTTTTGAGAAAATTATATAGAAATAAGGATTTTCTTAAATTTTAAATTTGGTTTGGAACGTGACTTTATGTTATCGAGGTCCGAATGTGATTCCGAGACCAGGAATAGTTCTTTTTTATGTCATTTATAACTTGCCCGCAAAGTTTGATGTCATTTCGAGTTGTATAGGTCGGTCCGGCGCATTTTATGGAAATCAAGAACTTGAAGTTTCTTAAGTTAGGGTTTTAGGGGTTTTGGGGGGTGATTTTGAGATTTAGCGTTTTTTTGGGTGTTCCGAAGGCTAGAGCGAGTCCGTATTATGATTTAGGACTTGTTGGTATGTTTGGACGGGGGCTCGGGTGGGTCCAGGTGCCTTCCGGACACCCAACGGGGCTAAAAACCAGCTAAAATAGTTGCTGGTGCAACTATTGCTGGTGTGATCGCAGGTGCAGTTGCCCAGCCACAGGTGCGGGACCGCAGGGCATCGCAGGTGCGACCCCAAGTGAGGTCCCCCGTTCTCGCAGGTGCGGACAAAGGTCCGCATGAGCAGAACCGCAGGTGCGGTAATCCCTCCGCAGGTGCGACCCCAGCACCACTTGTCAAGTTCCGCAAGTGCGAGCCCCAGTTCGCAGGAGCGAGACCGCAGGTGCGGTCCTCGAGCCGCAGGTGCGGAACCCCTGTAGGCCAGACTAGTTTTAAATGCAAAACTCGGGAGTTCTTCATTCCCTTCATACCAAAAACTCCATTAGAGACTTGTGAGCTTGGGAAGAGCACACCACGACCTAGCTACTGTTAAGGTAAGTTAATTCCTTCCTAATACTAGTTTCATGCATGAATTATTAATAGGGTTTACTACTAAATTAATGAAAAATCAAGAATTGGGTAGTAAATTTAGGGTTCTTGAGAAATTTGCGTATTGTCCATTTAATGCTATGAATTCAAGTAGAAACTTCATATTAATTCTCCTTACGCTATGGGTGAGTGATTCCTTCGAGAATTTTCGGGATTCGAGTGTGCGGGACCGGGGTCGAATTTTGGTATTCTTGGTAGAATTATAGAAAATGTATAATTAGGCTTTGGAATTGGTCTATTGAGTAATTATTTTTATTGATAAATCAATTATGTCTAGATATTATCGGTTCGGAGTTGGATTCGAGAGGAAAGGCTGTGATTGAGGTTTGACTTGCATTATTGGAGCCGAGGTAAGTGTTTGGCCTAACCTTAGCTTGAGGGAATAGGTATAGAGTCTTATTTTTTATGTGTAATTCATGTCCAACGTATCGGTGAGGTGACGAGTGCCTATACGTTGCGGTCAAGCATGCCCGTGGGTCAATTGTTATGAATCATACCGTGTTCTTAACATTTTCTGTATTATGAGTAGTTGGTGATTTAGAAGTGATACATTGATGTCATTTCATGTTGTGGGAAATTATCGAATTATTTGTTCAGTTGAGGCCATTACTGTTGAAATTGTATTTCTAAGCGAGTTTGGTTATAGCTGAGTCCTTTGTCGGGACGATAGAATTTGGTTGAGTATTTATGTACACTTGAGATTTCTTATTGTTAGTTTTCGCATTATATTGTTGTTTATTATTTATTGCACGAGGGGACATGCCATGCCGATTGTTTATTATTTATTGCACGAGGGGACATGTCGTGCCGATTGTTTATTATTTATTGCACGAGGGGACATGTCGTGCCAATTGTTTATTATTTATTGTGCGAGGGGACATGCCGTGCCGATTGTTTATTCTTTATTGCACGAGGGGACATGCCATGCCGATTGTTTATTATTTATTGCAAGAGGGGACATGTCGTGCCGATTGTTTATTATTTATTGCACGAGGGGACATGCCGTGCCGATTGTTTATTATTTATTGCATGAGGGGACATTCCGTGCCGAGTGGTTGTTATTCATGCACGAGGGGACATTCCGTGCCGAGTGATTGTGAGACTATGCACGAGGGGACATGACATGCCTTTTGTTGTTCATTGTCTGTTCTGAGACGTTAAATTCCTGCTTTTACTTTTACATTTCAGTTGTTACCCTGTTCTACTATGCTAGTATTTGTAGCCCCTTTTATCCCCAGCATGTTCTCCCCATATATGTATTTACTTGTTTATTTCCGTCGATATTTTCCTGTTATTATGCAAAATTGTACTGGTATATATTGTTGTCGGTCCTAGCCTCGTCACTACTTCGCCGAGATTAGGCTCGGCACTTACTCAGTACATGGGGTCGGTTGTACTGATGCTACACCTGCACTTCTTCATGTTGTGCAGATTACACAGCCGAACCCGGTGGGCATTGACGGAGGGAGTATACTTCAGTCCTTTCAGGAAACATCGAGGTAGTCCCGCAGACGTTCGTGGGGCGTTGGCATCACCTTCTACCCTTCTCCTTCATTTCTGTCTTATTTTGTAGTTTTTAAAGACAGATATATGTATTCATTTTTCAGACCATCGTATTTAGTAATCTCATAGACAGTTCGTGAGTTTGTGACACCAGTTCTGGGTTATATTTATGGGTTTTATTTTCGAAGCTTGCTATATTATTTTAAACTTAGTTAACTTTCATATTGTTGACCATCGTTGCATTAATTATCTTGTTCATTTTAATTGTAAATGAGTATATTTAGTTCAAATGTTGGCTTGTCTAGCGGGTTCAACGTTAGGCGCCATCACGACCTGAAGGTGGGATTTCGGGTCGTGACACAGCTAGGGCACGATCTTGCATGGCAATGTTACTCGTCGATGGATTCAGTGCTTTCACGTAATACATGGGTTGGGACGAGTTGTTTGGGGTAATAGAGGGTTAGGTTATGTTGGGGGTGGTTGGGGTGGCAGCCCAGCCACAGGAGGTGGCTGGCCACTGGCCAAATTGGCCATGGCTGAATGAAGCTAGGTTTAGGCTTCAAGTTAAGGGTTTTTTGCATGAGAGAGAAGAGAGCGTTTTTACGGTGTTCCGGGACACCATTTGGTGATTTGGGTTTTACCCTAAAATTAGGGTTTTGGTTCCGATTGATTTTTCGCAAAAATGTTTTAACATTTAAATGTTTCATCTCCGGTTTTCTTATTTATTTTTGACTGATTTTTACTTGATTTAATTAGTTCCATCTCTATGTCTTTGTATTTCCTAGGGTTTTGATTATTTGATTGTTTATTCTACTGTTTCTATCTGTTAACCTTTTAACTCTACTGATTAATTGTTAATTGTTTTTTTCTTAACTAAATTACAGTCTTAAATTGGGCTTTCCTTTAGTTTCGGTGTTTCATTATTAGGTTTTATATGTTCTTACCTTATTTAACCTAGTACTTAACTACTGATTGATTCTATATAAGGTTTTCCTTGAATTAAGTGATATTTTACTCAATTCTGTCATGTTAATTGGTTCATGCTGACTTTAATTGATTGTGAACTTATTCTCATACCTTATTTGTGTAGGATTGGCTCCTTACATTATTAGTTTACTTCATTGTGTGTTATTTAAAACCCCTTCCTTGTTATGATTTTTACCATGCTTTACAATCCCCTTTAGTACAACTTTTCAACTGAACAACTTTACCATTCTCGAACTCTCTGTTCTCACAAAAACTTAAGCTCCCTCTTTACTCTCTTGTTCTGATTTCTACACTAAGTGGCTCTAATTTGGCCGGCTGAAAGCCAAGGCCAAAATTCTCTGGATTTTAACTGCTATTGCATTCCTGTTTTCTTTCTTCTCAACCGGTATGCCTTAACTCCTACTATTCTGTTCTCCATGCTTTATGTGATTAATATGTTTCAATCTTCAACATGATTCTGCTTTCTATGTGACTACATGATCCCACCTAGTGATAATGCTAAACTAAGTTACTTCAAATAATGTGACCCGTCTTCCCTAAGTTAGCTTAATGTTCATGTAACGGTCCGACCGTTCTTTTTGCGTAATCGGACCCTGTTCCCCTAAATAAGACTTCCCGTAGCAGCTTATAGTGATTTATTACTTGCGGGGATGGGTCGTTCGATATTTGGAAGTGTTTAGAGTGGTATAGGAACACTTGGTTCATTAAGGTTGGCCTTTAAGGCCAAGTTTGACTTCGGTAAATATTTTGAGTAAACGACCTCGGAATCAAGTTTCGACGGTTCCAGGATGATTTCGGACTTGTGTGTATGTCCGGAAAGGTTTTGGATGACCCGGGAGCATTTCGACGCTAAATAGCAAAAATAGAGTTTCCGTAAGTTCATAATTTGGTTTGGAATGTGTTTTTGTGTTATCGAGGTCCTAACGGAATTCCGAGACCGGGAATAGTGTCGTTATGCCATTTATGATTTTCTTGCAAAGTTTGGTGTCATTCCGAGTAGTATAGGTCAGTTCAGCGCATTGAAACCAAATTCAAGAACTTGAAGATTCTTAAGTTTGATTCTAGGGGTTTTGAGGTGTGATTTTGACTTTTAGCGTTGTTTCAGGTATTCCGAAGGATCGAGCGAGTCCTTACTATGATTTAGGACTTGTTGGTATATTTGGACGGGGGCTCGTGTAGGCCCAGGTGCCTCCCGAGCACCAAACGAGGCCAAAAACCAGCAGCCTTAACTACTGGTGCACCTGAACTGGTGTGACCGCAGGTGCGGTTGCCCAGTCGCAGGTGCGAGACCGCTCCTACGATCCAGGCCTCGCAGGTCCGGCCTTAGGTGAGAAGGTCCATTATCACATGTGCGGACATGATTCCGCAGGAGCGGAGCTGCAGGTGCGGGCCTCTCTCCGCAGGTGCGATCCCAGGACTTCTGGCCACTTCCGCAGGTGCGAGACCGCTGGTGTGGACCTCGAGCCGCAGGTGCGAGATCACTGAAGATAGTGAGCTCTTTTAAACACGGGACTTAGCCATTTTTCACCATTTCTTCTTCACCATAGGCGATTTTGAGAGCTCACAAGAGGGTATTCGACCTAGCTACTAAGAGGTAAGTAATTTCCACTTCAATGTTGGTTATATACATCAATTACTAAGTAGATTAACACCCCAATTAGTGTAAATCAAGGGTTAGAGTGGGAAACCTAGGGTTGATGAATTTTAGAGAATTTCACCACTTGTCTACCATGAAACCATACAAAAAATCATATATTAATGATCCTTAGGTTATGGGTGAGTGATTTCTACAAAAAAATCCGGAACCCGAGCATGTGGGCCCGGGGGTGTATTTTGGGATTTTTAAAGTAGGATGAATTAACTAAACTAATAGGAGAATTTCATACTCTTGAGTGTATATTGACGTATTTATATAACATTTGACTAGTTTCGAGTCCTTGGGTGACGAGTTGGGAGTTTCGGGCGCGTTCTTGACCAAGGAAGTAGGTTCTACGCGAGGTGAGTCTCCTTTCCAACCTTGTAAGAGGGAATTGTCCCCATAGGTAAATGAAAATGATTGAATTATCCTTATTTGCGGGGGCTACGCACGCGCAAAGTGACGGGAGTCCGTGCATAAATACTACTATGTTATGTCGGGTAGGATTTAGGATTCACAAGCATGCCTTTATGTGTCTTACCTGTATCTTTACATGTGTTCCTAGTTGCTTATTGACTATGAAATTGACATGAGGATATTAGGAAGTTATATGTAAGTTTAAATTCTTAAATCTCTATTTTCAAGTATAATTCTTCATAAATTCCTGAATTTCCTGATAATTCTGTGTATGTATACGAGCACCCGTGTCGCATGTATGATTCATCAGCAGGGTAGCCTTATAATTATGTCAAACGCGTTGCATGATCGATTCGCGAGCGGGGTACTAGATGCATCTATGGTTCGAGTCGTTCGACCCTCGGCAGTGGACATTTGTTTTTGTGTTGCTTCGGCCGTACGCCTCGGCATATTATGTGCTATGAATTTGACTGAGAGTATTATTATCATTATGCAATAAATTTCTCTATGTGGAAGGGAACTTAGACTTTATGATAATTGTTAATTGACATATGATGTTAGATTGCAAGTTCGCACACTTGATAAATTATGTCTTCTTGATTTTTTTTTATGACTGTTAATCCTGTCTGGATTCATTTATATACCTTATTGTTATTGATCCTAGTAAGTATCACGTCTACGTATCGTCACTACTTCTTCGAGTTTAGACGGGATACTCACTAGGTACATATTTGTTTATAGGTACTCAATCTACGCTTCTGTACTTAATTGTACAGGTTCTGAGGCAGTTGCATCTAGTCACCACACCGGTGTCCGTCACTAAGAGTATATTCCGGACTCGACTACACGGTGAGATGCTCCTCTTGGCGATCTCCAGCAGAACTGTGGAGTTTTCAATCATTTTGGATATCTTTATCTATTTATTCCAGACAATAGTTCATTTATTTTGTCTAGTCCTATATATTCTACTAGTTGCATATACACTTGTGACACTAGGTCTTGGCTCACGTGGTAGACTTTCTGGTATTTGTGATATACTGTATATGTTGGCACATGATTTTTGAGTTACATTAAATTAAGTTGCCTCACTTATCCACTTCACTTTACGATTTCTTAACTTAAAAATTTGCTATTATTCAAATATTTAATTAAATAAGGCAACCTCGTTAGTAAACTAGTGTTGGCTTGCCTGACTCCGGTGTTGGGCGCCATCACGATCTAAGTTAGGAATTTGGGTCGTGACAACATGGTATCAGAGTTCTAGGTTCACGTAGGTCTCACAAGTCACAGGCAAACCTAATAGAGTCTTGCGGATCGATACAGAGACGTCTGTATTTATCTTCGGGAGGCTATAGGGTGTTAGGAAACCGCTCTTTATTCATATTCTATCATGCAGTCGATGGTTTACTAAATATCATTCTTTTATTCTCTCACAGATGGTGAAGACGTCCGATGTCCCAGACCTAGGAGGGGCCGCTACCCCCGCCGTTAGAGGTTGGGGGAGGGCACCGGCCCGAGGTAGGGGACGAGGGCATCCCAGAGTTGTTCCAGTTTCACCACCACCAGAGGATCCTATCATTGAGGAGCATGACGAGGTGCCCCCAGCAGATCCTGCTCCAGTGGATTTCATGACGGCACCAGGCTTCCGGGAGGTCATGGGCTGCATGATGAGATTTATGGACACTATGTCCTAGGCTGGTTTATTTCCAGCAAATCCTGCCACTTCTTAGGCGGGAGGGGGAGTCCGGACCCCTACTGCCCAAGCCACAGGTCAGACAACGACATTACATCATACCACGTGTACACTGGCCGTGGGTGGGGTCCAGCCAGTAACAGTAGCACCAGAGTTCAGACCCGGTGCGGATGGCGATCTGCAAAAGTTATTGGATAGATGGACTCGATTGCACCCTCTAGTCTTCAGGGGTGATTGAGGCGAGGATGCTCAGGACTTCATTGACAGGTGCAGGGACAGACTGCACAACATGAGGATATTAGAGTCCCGTGGAGTGGATTTCACTACCTTTCAGCTTGAAGGCAGGGCTCGCAGATGGTGGCAGTCGTATATCCTGGGTAGACCAGCAGGTTCCCCTTTCTATCACTTGGGATCAGTTCACTCAGTTATTTCTGGACTGATACATTCCACCTTCCGAGAGGGAAGAGCTGCGGTATCAGTTCGAGCAGCTGGAGCAGGGACAGATGTCAGTGACAGACTACGAGGCCAGGTTTTCTGAGTTATCTCGTCATGCCCTTATGATACTTCCTACTGACATTGAGAGAGTGCGGAGATTTGTAGCTGGGCTGAACTCAGGTATTAGGGCCAAC
>ML293077.1:9537-74806 GCA_005239495.1 Nicotiana undulata
TGCCCATCAGGCATCCTCACAATCACTCTGTCCATCAGGCATCCTCACATTCACTCTGCCCATCAGGCATCCTCAGAGTCACTCTGCTCATCAGGCATCCTTACAGTCGCTCTGCCCATCAGGCATCCTCACAGTCACTCTGCCCATCAGGCATCCTCACAGTCACTCTTCATAAGCCCCGCGGGCATCACTCATTCGGTACCCGGCGCTTACTGGAAATGGACTCAGACTCCGAAGGGGCTCCTACAGCCCAAGCGCAATAATAAGACACAGCATGGCATAAATCACACACAATATAGGCCCGCAGCCTCACTCATATCATATCATCCTCACAATATAGGCCAGCAGCCTCACTCAGTCAGACACTCTCAAATTGCCCTTCAGGCCATAAATATACCGGGTTCTCGACCCAAAAGCAGTATTTAATTTTCAAGAAGTAGTATCAAAATACTCTGAGTATCAAAACAATTTCACAGAAAAAACTGAGTGAAAAATCATAACATAGCAGTGAGGAAATAGTAAAAACATCCCCCCAGGGGTAAACAAATCGGCACTAGGCCCCAAACATGGCTTACAGCCCAAAACATATCATAATATATAAATACTATTTAAGAAAAGGCTTAAAAATCAGTTTCGTTAGTCGCCCAAATTAGGAACCATATTCCAAAGTTTCCACCTTTTTATTCCAAAACCCGTGGAAGGGTGCATAGTCCGGGGTTTCATACCCTCAGGACAGGATTTAAAGACATTACTTACCTCAAAACTAGCCCGAAAACTATTCCGCAATGCGCTTGCCTCTCGAATCAACCTCCGAAGGCTCCAAATCTACCAAGTTCAGATTTTTATCATCAATATGGGCTTAAGGAACAATTTCCAATCAAAAGACATCAATTTTACTCAAAAATCTGAAACCGGGCAAAACCCAACCCCCGGTCCCGCGTCCCTAAACTTAGGAATTTTTAAAGAACAGTGTTCTTCATCTTCCCACGAGTCCGTACATATAAAGAATACCAAAATCGGAGTCCGTTTGACCCCTCAAATTGACCCTTGAAGGTCTCAAAATCTCAAGCCCTAAAACCCAATTTTTCTACTGATTTTCCATGAATTTACACTGGTTTTATGCTCTATAATCACCCATGATCGAGTTTTAATGATTAGAACACTTACCTCTATGAAGAACAAGAATTTCCCTCTTCAAAATCGCCCCCAAGAGCTCTTTTCCGTACAACAATGGTGAAAAAGAGTGTTTAAGTCGCGGAGGGTTTATTATATAACTGCCCACTGATTAATGAACTGCGATCGCGGAAGTCCTCACGCGATCGCGAAGAACAAACCTCTCCAGCCCTCACCTTACTCATTGCGATCGCGGCATAAGCCACGCGATCGCGACTCAATGAGTCCTTAACTCACGTGATCGCAACCCCACTCACGCAATCGCACTGTTCCGTTTACCAAACGTACGCGATCGCACTCCAATACACGCGATCGTGATGCATAAACTTGCCTGACCCTCAGAGTACTCTACGCGATCGCGACCTTTGTCTCGCGATCGCGGTTCCTACGTTGCTCAACCTCTGCGATCGCGGACGCCTTTATGCGATCGCAGAGAATAAAAATTCTACCCCTCACGATTGAACTACGTGATCGTGACTCCCCTCACGCGATCGCAGAGAGCAAAGGCCTGCTGCACAAAAACCTGAAAACCAGCTCTTTCTTTAAGTCCAAAAATGCCCGTTAACCACCCGAAATCAATGCCGAGCCCCTCGGGACCCCAACCAAACTTACCAACATATCCCGTAACATCATTCAAACCTAGTCGCACTCTCAAAACACCAAAACTAACATCAAAACACCAAATTCACATCAGATTCAAGCCTAAGAACTATTGAAATTTCTAAAATTCACCAATGATGCCGAAACTATCCAAATCAACTCCGATTGACCTGAAATTTTGCAGACAAGTCCAAAATGACATTACGAACTTGTTCCAGCTATCGGAACTCCATTCCGACCCCGATAGCCTATTTTCCACTGCTGTCCGGAATCGCCAAAAACTAACTTTCACCAATTCAAGCCTAATTCTACACCGGACATCACAAAATTATTCTGAACACACTCCTAAGTACCAAACCACCTAACGAAGCTATTCGAGCCATAAAATCCGTGTTCCGAGGTCGTTTACCAATAAGTCAACTCTCAGTTGACTTTTCTCATTTTAAGGTTGTTCTTAAGGACTAAGTGACTGAATTCTCATTTAACCATTTCGATTTCAAGCCTATCAACTCTAACACATCAATAATGGAATAACCACTCCATGACAAGGCAATAACAACAATAATAATGCAGGATCTACGTAACGACAGACCGGGTCGTTACAAATACCCCATACCAGTAGGTGATAGAGGTCACATGAAGGTTAGAGAGTATGCGAGGGCATGAGAGATAGGGCAGGGAGGCCAAAACTCCTCGAGGTACTGGAGGATTTAGTGGTGGCCACGCTGCAACTACATCCCGTCATGGTAGAGGCTAAGTGAGCCTTCAAGTTTATTCAGCATTTCCAACTTCCATTGGTTCTCCGGCTATTTCGAGGTCTCAGGTTGCACGCTTTGCCCACCCACTTTCTAGTGCACCTCTTGCACAGGGGGCCTTTAGAGATCCATCCAGCCGACAAGGCCCAAGCTAGTTCCAACAACCACGCCTACCAAGAGCTTTCTTTGAGTGTGGTGATACTCATAATATTGTGAGGGACTGCCCAAGACTCAGTAGGGGTGCACCTCCACAGAGTACTTAGGCTCCACAAATTCCACTAGGTCCACATATTTCATAGGCCATGGTTGCCGCTCCATCTGCACAACCAGCCACGGGTAAGGGGCAGGCAGGCAGAGTTTGTGCTAGAGGGGGAGACCAGGCCAGATTCTATGATTTTTTGGGTAGGACGGAGGCATTCGCATCAGACGCAGTCATTACAGGTACGATTCCAGTTTGTCATAGGGATGCATCAGTCTTATTTGATCCTTTTTCCACTTATTCACATGTGTCATCTTACTTTGCTTCATATTTGGGTATATATCATGTTTCTTTGAGTTCTCATGTTTTTGTGCACATGCTTGTGGGAGATTCAATTATTGTGGACCGTGTGTATCGGTCGTGTTTAGTTGTTATGGGTGGTTTTGAGACCAGAGTTGGTTTATTATTACTTAGTATGGTAGACTTTAATGTTATCTTAGGCATGGACTAGTTGTCGCCATATCATGCTATTCTTGATTGTCACACCAAGACTTTGACATTGGCTATGCTAGGTTTACCACGGTTGGAGTGCATTTGTACATTGGATTTGTTTCCTCGTAGGGTGTTCTCCTTTATAAAGGCTGAATGGATGGGTGAGAAGAGGCATGATCCATATCTATCCTTTATGAAAGTTGTTAATATTGGTACTCCTATTATTTAGTCAGTTCCGATAGTGAGAGACTTCCCATATGTGTTTTCGGCAGATCTTACGGGCATGCCGCCCGATAGGGATATTGATTTTGGCATTGGCTTGTTTCCAGGCACTCAACCCCTTTCTATCCCGCCATATTATATGGACCCAGCAAAGTTGAAGGGGTTGAAGGAGCAGTTACAAGAGTTTCTTGATAAGGGTTTTATTCGGCCTAGTATATTGTCTTGGGGTGCTCGGTTTTTGTTTGTGAAGAAGAAGGATGGTTCTATACGCATGTGTATTGATTATCGGCAGTTGAACAAGGTTACTATGAAGAACATGTACCGATTACCGTGCATTTATGACCTATTTAACAAGGTACAGGGTGCTGGATTGCTCTCAAAGACTAATTTGACGTCAGGGTACCATCAACTGAAGATTGAGGATCCGAATAATTCGAAGACTACATTTAGGATTCGGTATGATCACTACGAGTTTCTTGTGATTTCATTTAGGCTGACCAACGCCCCAACAACATTTATGCACCTGATGAATAATGTATTCCAGCCATATCTTGATTCATTCGTCATTGTATTTATTGTGAATATCTTGATGTACCCCCGTAGTCTAGAGGATCATGAGAAACATCCGAGGACTTTGCTTCAGACCTTTATATAAAAGAAGTTGTCTGCAAAATTCTCAAAGTGTGAATTCTGACTTGATTCAGTGGAATTTTTGGGTCATGTGGTGTTGAGTGAGGGGATCAAGGTAGATCCGAAGAAGATTAAAGCAGTTCAGAGTTGGCCCAGACCGTCTTCAACTACAGAGATTTGTAGTTTCCTTGGTTTGCCAAGGTATTATCGTTGTTTCGTAGAGAGTTTCTCATCCATTGTTGCACCTATGACTAGATTGACCCAGAAAGGTGCTTCTTTAAGATGGTCCGAGGAGGGTGAGGCGAGCTTTCAAAAGCTCAATAATGCTTTGACTACAGCCCCAATGTTGGTGTTGCCTACGGGTTCAGGATCTTGCACTATGTATTGTGATGCGTCACATGTTGGTCTTGGTGCGGTGTTGATGCAAGATGGTAGGGTGATTGCCTACACGTTTGGCAGTTGAAGGTTCATGAGAAGAGTTATCCTGTCCACGACTTGGAATTGGCAGCTGATGTTCATGCATTAAAGATTTGGAAGCATTATCTATACAGTCTTTTGTGAGGTCTATACTGACCATCAGAGTCTCTAGAATAGAAGGATATTAAGTTGCGGCATCGGAGATGGTTAGAGTTGCTTAAGGACTATGATATTACTATTCTATATGATCTCGGGAAGGCCAATGTGGTGGCTGATGACTTGAGTCGAAAGGCGGTGAGTATGGGTAGTTTTGAATATCTGTAGAGATGCCACTAGCCCTGAATGTTGAGCATTAGTCAATAAGTTTGTTAGATTGGATATTTAGGACCCTAGCCGGGTTCTTGCTTGCGTGGTTTCTCGGTCTTCTTTATACGATCATATCAGAGAGCCTCAGTATGATGACCCCCACTTTCTTAAGGATACAGTTCAGCACGACGATGCCGAGGAGGCTTCTATTAGAGATGATGGTGTGTTGCAGATGCAGGGCTGATTATGTGTGACCAATGTGGATGGGTTTCATGGGATGATCCTTAAGGAGGCCCATATTTTGTGGTACTCCATTTATCTGGGTGTCACTAAGATGTATTAGGATATGAGGGAGCACTATTGGTGGGAGGAGAATGAAGCAAGATATAGTGGAGTATGTGGCTCGATGCCTAAATTGTCAGCAAGTAAAGTATGAGCATCAAAGGCCGGGAAATTTGTTTCAGAGACTTGAGATTCCCGAGTTAAAATGGGAGCGTGTTACCATGGACTTCATTGTTGAGCTCCCACAGACTCAGAAGAAATTTGACGAAGTATGGGTGATTGTAGACATGTTGACCAAGTCGGCTCATTTCATTCTGGTGATGACCACATATTCTTTAGAGAAGCTGACTCAGATCTATATCCGCAAAATTGTTCGACTTTATGATGTGCCAATATCCATTATCTCTGATCGAGGTACGTAGTTTACATTGGATTTTTGGAGAGTTGTGCGGTGTGAGTTAGGCACACGGGTTGAGTTGAGTACAACATTTCACCCCCATACAGATGGACAGTCCGAGCGCACCATACATATATAAGGGGATATGCTTTATGCTTGTGTTATGGATTTCAGGGGTTCTTGGAATAACTTAATGTCATTTGCGGAGTTTGCCTATGATAGCAACTACCAATCAAGTATTCTGATGACTCCTTATGAGGCCCTTTATGGGAGACGTTGTCGTTCTCCATATGGTTGGTTTGAGCCGGTAGAGGCTAGGTTTTTAGGCATAGATTTGGTTCGAGATGCCTTGGAGAAAGTCAAGTTGATTTAGGATCGACTTCGTACAACCTAGTCTAGATAGAAGAGTTATGTTGATAGGAGAGAAAGATTTGCTCCGGGTTTCTCCTATGAAGCATGATATGCTGTTTTGGAAGAAGGGAAAGTTGAGCCCTAGGCATATCGATCCTTTTGAGATACTTGAGAGAGTTGGCGAGTTACCTACAAGCTTGTATTGCCACTTATCTTATCTTCAGTTGATCCGGTGCTCCATGTTTCTATGCTTTCGAACTATTATGGTGATCCTCCTAACTTTTTAGACTTTATCTCTGCCCAATTGGACAAGGACTTGACTTATATTGAGGAGCCAGTGGCTATCTTGGATAGACAGGATCAGGAGTTGAGATTAAAGAACATTGCTTCGGTGAAGGTTCAATGGATGAGTCATCTAGTCTAGTAAGCAACGTAAGATACCAAGCACAATATATGGAATCACTATCCTCATCTATTCATCACTTCAGGTATGTCCTTAATCACATTAGAGGACGAACGTTTGTTTTAAGAGGGGGATAATGTAACGACCCAGCTGGTTGTTTTGGGTAATTGTGCCCTGTTTCCTCTTTTGATGCCTCGCACATGTGTTTTTATGATTTTAATGACTTACGGGGTTTATTGGTATCGTTCCGTAAAGATTTCAGGTTGAATTGCCCTTTGATTCTTGGCTTAGAAGCCTAAGTTGTTAATGTTGACCAATGATTCACTTTTGTGAAAACGACCCCGGACCGGGTATTTGATGGCTCCGATAGCTTCGCATCTTTATTTTATACTTTCGTGTAAGCCCGAATCAAGTCAGAAAGCCCGTAGGTTGAATTGTGTTTCTTTGCCAAAAGTTGGCAATTTAAAGTGTAGAGGTTTGACAGTAGGTTGAACTTTAGATATCAGGCTCTAATTTTGATTTTGGGACTTGGAATAGATCGGTTATGCTATTTAGGACTTGTTTGCAAGTATCATTTGGAGTTGAATTGATAGTATTCGGTCGCTTAGTTTAAATTCTAGAATTTCTTAAAATTTACATTGAAATTCATGTGTTTGGATGTCTGATTCATAGTTCAAGATGTTATTTTGTGTTTTTATCATGCGAGCGAGTTTGTATGATATTTTTTAGACTTGTGTGGTTTGGTTTGAAGCCCCAGGGCTCAGATGCGTTTCAGACGCTTTTTGGAATGGTTTGAACTGAAAATGGAATTGCTAGTGTGCTGGTGGCTCTGTTAACACAATTGCAAGCACCAACCTCACAATTGCGAAGGTGACAGGGGGTGGTCTGATGTCGCAATTGAGACTTATCCCTTTACAGTTGCGATGTAAGCAAGTCTGGGTCTTGGGTTGCATTTGCAATCATTTGGTCGTTTTTATGATGTTGTCAAGCTTTGCAATTGCAACGTTTGCTGAGGTTGTCAGGGTTCCAAAATGCGATCCATGGTCCAGAATTGCAAGGGTTCGCATATTCGACATCAACACCTGGACATTAATGGGTGGAAGTCGGGATTTAATCTCATTTCTCACATTTTAGAACCCTAGACTCGGTAAGAGGCGATTGGGAGAGGGGATTTTCATTTACAAACATTGGGTAAGTGACCCAAATCAATTTCCAACTATATTTCATGAGTATATCTTAAATTAACATCAAATTTATGTAAATCAAAGAGGAAAATAATTGGGAAATTTTGTCAAGTTTTTGAAAATGAGATTTTGAGTTTTGAGAGTCGATATGGACTCGAATTTTGAAACTAATCACATATATGGACCCGTTGGTTATGAGCAATCAGAATCTACCCTTGGACCCGGGTTTTGACCGGACGGGCGCGGGGTTGACTTTTGTTGCCTTTTGGGAAAAGTGTAAAGATCATAGCTTTATCTATTCTAATTGGTTTCCTTGCATTGCTTGATATATTAAGTCAATTTTGATTTGATTTGAGCCATGTGGAGACGAATTTTAGGGAAAAGCTATTTTCAAGGGTTAAGTTAGCCTAATTGAGATAAGCATCTTCCCTAACCTTGTGTGGGAGAACTACCCCTTAGAATTTGTGATTGATTATGCTATTTGTGTTATGTGAAAGTCGTGTACGCAAGGTGATGAGTGGTTAAACCGATTTTATGTGGTATTTGACCAGTTTAGGTTATTTAGACTCTTTCCATGCCTCTAATTGAATTACCTTAACATGTTATAGCTCTCATTGTTAATCTACTCTTACACTCGTTAATCTTCCCTTACATGCTTTAATTATCATTGTTAACAGTTGCTCATATATGATTTAGTTGAAGTTTGTCTTATTTATTGTCTTATTATCTCTTAAATTGTTGAATTGCCTTTTCTTGGAATTGTTATTTCATGGAGTATTTTCTCATTGAGTTATTGGTGTTGAAGTTGTAAAAGTTGTTATCACATTTAGGTGAAGTTATTATTTGTTGAGTTATCCTTCTTGTTGAGAAATTCACACTCATTGTTATTTTTGAGGTTCTGGTACACATTGTGGTTGAGCCATGAGCTATTTGTTGTGAAAACATTAGTATTGTTGATTCCGGTGACAAGTTGTGGCATATGGGTACTTGTGGTGCGAGTTATGATTATGTTGTGACATTCATGCTCATGCGACGATATAAGGATATGGGTTAATGTGCATGAAACAACATAAAGTGGGATTTATGTGCGTGTTTCTAGTAACGGAATTACTTGAAGCCACATGGCGTCATAAGGTGGACTAAAGTGTGTGTAGCTATATCGGGAAAAGTATTTTCAAAACTATCTTAATGTAAGGCTCATGTGGTGATAGAAGGAAAGATTCTCATTGACATTGAGAAATGTGAATACAAGGTGGTACCTCGATTGTGTTTCTTGTTATATACAAGGCGGTACCTCGGTTATGATTATTGTTCTGCATCTCATGTTTGAAATAGTTATTGGTTGAACAGTTCTGTTGCTTTTATTCTTCATTATTTTATCAGTTTGCTCTGTATTTGACTAATTTGTGGTTCTCATTCATTGATTCCTTATCATTGTCTTTATGCTTACAATTATGTTATTACTTTACATTATTAGACTGCTTCATTATTATTCATCTCTCCATTTTCCATTACATCTAGTTAGTATATTTATGTTCCGTTTATCTTGTCTTAGTAGGTGTCTTTGTTGACCCCCTTTTTCTCGCGAAATCGGGTTTCGACATTTGACAACTCCTTTTTTGAGAGAAAGGGAAAATGAATTGGTTATTGAGAGTCGCCACCTAACGGATTAAGGTGCATTAGGGCACCTATTGCAAATAACTCAGATTATACCAGTTTGCATCACCAGAGATCAGGTAGGGGCTCAAATTACCTTGAGGAGAAGGTGTTAGGCACCCCTCGATGTCCACAACGGTGGGTCCCAGCCGAACTTAAGTTATGTGAATTAGTCTAAGAAAACGAGGGAAATATTTAATAGGGATTGGGGGGGGAGGGGGTCCTAAGTATTTTAGCCTATAGGATCACCCCGTGCAACATAAATTATACTTTGTAACTCCCCCAAAACGGGGGTGTTACTCATATTATTCAGCGGGCACAGACTATCATCTACTGCTACCCGATTACTATGTTTGAGTGTTTACCTAAAGCGCTCTAATCAATTATAACTCGTGTCCTACGCGTGCACTACCCGTCCCTTACCTATGGTCCTGAAGGCATTGGGACCGCTATTTTGGAGGATTCTAGACTTAGCCTAGGTTGCTCAAAATTAAAAATACTAAGCGACATATAAAACAATTAGGACTTTCAAATAAGACAACTATGGGCTCAAATTAGCCTCCACATATAAACAGCAAATGCACGCAAACTTATTAGCAAGTTTTATTGATTGCAGAGTCTTATAGGCAGGATATCTATGTGGCGTTAAACACACAGTTATACTTGAAATCGGTTTCTTAATGCTGGTATTAAAACCTACATTTATTTGCCTAATGATTTTAGCATAGCGTAGTATATGGGCGTTTTATGCGATATCAAATAATAGCAAGTCACAAGAATATGTCCAACATTATTGGTTTAATCCTATATGCGGGTTGTCTAGGTGATTGACGATGGTAAGCATATTGAGAATTTGTTAATCGAATCCTATAGGCATAGTTTCTATAATTAAAACTGATTTTAAATCCTATAGGCATGCTTTCTACAATTAACAACAACAAACCCAGTTTGATCCCAACATGTGGGGTCTGGGAGGGTAGTTTGTACGCAGACCTTACCCCTACCTAATGCAGGTAGAGTGGCTGTTTCCAATGGATCCTAGGATCAGGAAGGGCAAGAAGAACAAGAGGAAGCAAGGAAGGAAGAAAGATGAAAAAAAGGGACAGATAAAGGATAAATGGTATCAAATAATAGCAACAGGGAATACAATACTTGAGGCGAACAAAATCAGATAACGTAATAAAAATCTAAGAATGAAGGGAAATGCATGCTACTAAGACTATCGGTGAACACTATAAACTACCTACTAATCTTCTACCTTAATCCTCGACCTCCACACCCTCCTATCAAGTGTCATGTCCTTAGTGAGCTGGAGCAGCGCCATGTCCTTCCTAATAACTTCTCCCCAGTACTTCTTAGGCCTACCTCGACCTCTTCTCAAACTCTCCATGGCAAACCTCTCACACCTCCTGACAGGGGCATCAATGCATCTTCTCCTAACATGTCTGAACCATCTCAGCCGCGACTCCCGCATCTTGTCCTCAACGGAGGCTACTCTCATTCTGTCCCGGATAGCTTCATTCTTAATCCTATCTCGCCTGGTACTCCCATACATCCATCTCAACATCCTCATCTCTGCTACTCTTATCTTCTGCACGTGGAAGTTCTTGACTGGCCAACACTCAGCCCCATACAACATAGCGGGTTGAACCACAACTCGATTAAACATACCCTTAAGTCTTAACGACACATTCCTATCACATAGAACACCGGAAGTGAGCCTCCACTTCATCCACCCTGCTCTGATGCGATGTTTTATATCTTCGTCAATCTCCCCGTTACCCTGGATAATAGACCCGAGATACTTAAAACTCGCTCTCTTGGGGATAACTTGAGCATCAAGCTTAACCTCTACGTCTGCATCATGGGTCTCACTGAATTTTCACTCCAAGTATTCTGTCTTAGTTCTACTCAGTTTGAAATCATTAGACTCCAAGGTTTGTCTCTAAACCTCCAACCTCGCGTTAACTCCGCTACGCGTCTCGTCAATCAAAACTATATCATCGTCAAATAGCATGCACCAAGGCACGTCCCCTTGGATGTGATGTGACAGTACATCCATCGCCAAGGCAAACAAAAATGGGTTAAGAGTCGATCCTTAGTGCAACCCCATCACCCCAGGGAAATGGTTCGAGTCACCACCCACAGTCCTCACACGAGTCTTAGAATCATCATACATATCCTTAATCACCCTAATGTACGCTACCTGAACGCCGCTAATCTCCAAACACCTCCACAAGACCTCCCTCGGAACTTTATCGTATGCCTTCTCAAGGTAAATAAACACCATATGCAAATCCTTCTTCCTTTCCCTGTACTGCTCCACTAATCTCCTTACCAGATGAATCAATTTCGTAGTCAAATGCCTCAGCATGAATCCAAAATAATTCTTGGAAATAGACACGCACCTCCTTTCCCTAGCCTCCACCACTCTCTCCCAAATCTTCGTAGTGTGACTCAATAACTTGATATCCCTATAATTGTTGCAATTTTGGATATCACCCCTGTTCTTGTAAAGCGGAACCATCATATTCCACCTCAATTCTCCGGGCATCTTTTTTGCCTTAAAAATAAGATTAAACAGCCTAGTGGGCCACTCCAAACCTACCTGCCCCGCGCTCTTCCATAATTCCACCAGGATTTCGTCTGGCCCCGCTGCTCTACCCCTGCACATCTTACGCATCGCTCCTTACACCTCCTCTACCGTAATCCTCCTACAGTACCCAAAATCCCGCCGACTCTCGGAGTGCTCCAACTCACCTAGCACAATGCGTATATCCCCTTCTTCATTCAACAGTTTATGGAAGTATGCCTGCCATCTTCTCCTATTGATTACCTCGTCCATCAACACTTTACCATCCTCTTCCTTGATGCACTTGACTTGGTCTAAGTCACGGGATTTCCTCTCCCTCACCTTGGCCTACCGCTAAAACCTCTTGTCCCCGCCTTGGCCCTCGAGCTTCTCGTACAAATGAGCAAATACTGCGTTCTTAGCCGTCGTAACTGCTTGCCTCTGTCTTTGCCTTTATGTAACACTCCCGATAAGTCCTTGTTTCCTCCTCGTTTATACTCTCTACTAGCTTCAAATAAGCAGCTTTCTTATCTTCCACTTTACCTTGAACCTCTCCATTCCACCACCAGTCCTCTTTATGACTCCAGGAGAACCCTTCGTGACCCCTAAGACCTCTCTAGCAGCTACCCTAATACAATCGGCAGTTATGGACCACATACTAGACGCGTCCCCCATACTCATCCAACCCCTCATAGCCAACAACTTCTCCCCTAACTACTAAGCTTTGTCCTAGGTCAAGTTACCCCACTTGATCATAGGTTGCTTGCACCCCGCCCTCTTTCTACAATTAAACTGATTTTAAATCCTACAGGCATGATTTCTACAATTAAACTGATTTTAAACCCTATAGGCATGATTTCTACAATTAAACTAATTTAAATCCTACAGACATGATTTCTACAATTAAACTAATTTTAAATCCTATAGGCATGATTTCTACAATTAAACTGAAATTTAAATCCTATAGGCATGATTTCTACAATTAAACTGTATACAAGCAGGAATTTGCACACATAATTAAGCCAAGTATTTATCCTATGGGCATGGTTGCCAACACATAATTACTGGACAAATTGATACACCTAAGATCATGATTTCTAACATATCGCAGCATTAGTCCTGTAGGCAGGATTTCTAGCATGTAAACACAATATGGAACCTATAAGCATGATTTCTGACACACGATTTCAACAACATAATATGGAACTTATAGGCAGGGCCAACAGTATAGTAGCGAACCTATAGGCAGGATTTCAACCCAACTTTGCGAATGAAAATAAGGACCATTTCCCTATTTTACTAAATACCCCAGAATTATTAATACAAGAATTATTACAGACCAAATTAATTAATGAATAACAAAATAAGTAACACTAGAGAGAGCCTACAACATGCCCAAATACACCTGGACAGTCCAAGCCTTCAACTTATAACAGCTCTAAGGCTCATGTTCATAAATACACAATAACCAGTGGTGAATGATTCACCCATAGCACACAAAACCCAAATATCTAGTGTGTCAGAGTTCCCAAGGTCTTCAAGAACCCAGGGCAGTGCTCACACAAGAGAAAGTGATCATAAAAAGTTCAAGGGAGATTAGAAACCAAAACCCAATGTGTTAGAGTTCACAAGGGTCTCACATGGACCCCGAGCAATGCTCACACTCGGGAGGTCAAGGACAGAACCTAAATGGCCTAAGGGTGGGAATTCAGGATAACATAGGCAGCACATAAAAGAGTAGGCAATGACTGAGGGACATACTTGATTTTAAGAAGTCAACATAGCAGAATTCAAAAAACACAGAGCATCTGATCAAAAAGGTCAGCAAGACTTAGAGACATAGGTAGAATTACATAGAAAACGTTAGGACAACAACTTGGCAAGATTTAAAAAGTTCGTCATGCACAAATGTATAATACTTAACACTTTAAAGCCTGAAAGGTCTAGTTATGCTAAGTGTACATGTCAGTACTAAGGACAAGCCATGTTTACTCCCATTAGAAAACCAACAACATTTAGACATGGTAGGAAAACATAAACTTGATAATTACCCTAGAGTAAAATAATCAAATGAACTTGAGACATGCTAAATACTTATTATAAGTGACAGAAAATCCCTAGCACTGATTCGAACACATTAAGGCAAACATTGCAAAGATTTAGAACAGGTGAACTTATTGGTATTCTGGTGTTAACAAGAGATTATTTTAAATGATTCAATGCAAGTGCAGAATTAACAAAGCTGCACAGAGATTCACACATAATAGGACGAATATAGACAAGAAAACATCCAAAATGAAAGACTCGAACTGATTTTTGGTTCGATTTGAAGAAAATCTGTAAACTCTAGTTTTAGGGTAAATCAGGATCGTCAAAAATATAGATAGAATCAAACTCACACGATAGAATAGACGTATGTAGACGGAGAATCGTCCAAATTCAAGAAATGGGAGTCAGTCAGACAGGATCAGAGTAGTAATACTTGTCATGTTTAGGTAAGTACTAAGTAATACCAAAGAGAATCAACCAGTAGAAAAAGTATATAGATATGGTAAGTAAATAGGAAGGGAATCCCATTAGAAGGGGGATTAGGAGAGGGGATTTGGGGTGTGACGGCTAAGGTTAGGGTTCTTCAGAGGGTGAGAGATTGATAGGATTCAATGACGGCGGGTGAGAGGGGATGGGTAGGGTTTGGCGTGGGGTTGATTAATTAAAGATGGGGATTAAACGGGGTCGTTGATCTTGGGAGATCAACGGCCAGGATTAAGATATGAGTGGGGCGGGTCGGTACTTGGGTCGCGACCGGGTAGGAGTAATTGGGTCATTGGTTTTGGGCCGGGGTTATTGGGTTAGGCATTTTAGGTGTTGGGTTGGGGTTATTTGGGCTGGTTTGGGTAGCCTAGGTCCGAAAATAGGAGGAATATTGGGCTATTAGTTAAATACCCATTTTTAACTAATAAAATAATTCGTAAAAATGATAAATAAAATAGTAAAAATATTATTTGTGCATAAAAATGGTTAATAAAAATTCTTTAATACTATAAAAATATAAAAAGTTAGTTTTTGCATAAATAAAGTTATTATAAGTATATACGGGCTATTATTATAAAATGTGCAATTTTAACCTTAAAATGCAAATATAATTATAATAGACACTGTAAGAAGAAGATGAAGCTCGGGCAATTGAGTGAGGAAATACGTAGATACAAAGCAGTGAGAAACAGGAAAAAGCAAAAATTCAACATAAATGAAAGTATTGAGCTCAGATGGAGAAACTTACCAGCTCACAGAGGTGGAATCGCCACTCGTGAATGACGGAAGGAAGAAGATAGGGCATGAGGGAATAGGAAAGAAGGGAAATGAAATGAAAATGTCGGTGGGTTTGTACACATATACGATACTTACGCTTGGGCCACTATTAATTGTAACAGGAATTGGGCCCAGAAATTGGGCCAGATCAAAAGATTAATTGGCTAAGCTCTAACTCAGTTGGGCCAGCAGTGTTGCAATGATAGCCCAGACGCGACTCGGATGGAAATGGCCTACAAAATAATTAAATGGGACGCTGGAGTGGGCTCGCTTGGGCCTGGGAATGACGAGCCAGATTTTAGAGGTCTTTTTGGGCTTTACTCAGAAATAGCATTAGTTGGTCACATTATAGATAGTAGTACATTATGTGAGATTACTATTGGGCCTACAAGCCCAATTTTGATAGTAGGAGTTATGTCTTATTCTTTGTTTATCATCCTATAGATTTTAGGACAACATTACTCTATTTGTTTCTCGTTTTCTTATTATTAATAAAATTGCTACTAGGCACCTAGCCTAGTAGTAAAATTTACTATAAAAAAAATAATAATAGACACGCCAAAAATATTTAAAACCTAGTATGGGTGTAAATGATAAAATCATCCTAAGATAAATTGTGATGCAATTAATGATTATTTATCTAATAAAATATGGGAATAAATTGATTTAAAAATCTTTAAAATTATAGAAAAATTAGGAAAAAAACTTGTATGTGCTTATGAACCAAATGATAATGCGCATGTCACGACCCAAATTCCTATTCAGGTCGTGATGGCGCCTAACACCGGAGTCAGGCAAGCCAATACTAGTTTGCTAACGAAATTACTTAAATTTATGAGATGTTCAAATACTTGTCCGGTTTTAATTTAAGTAGTCCTTAAATGAAAGTGAGGAAGTGTGGCAAAGTGATTTAATATAACTCAAAGATCATTTTCCAGCATAAATAAGAGTAGCATAATATTAGTGAATTATCTACGTGTGCCAAGACCTAGTGTCACAAGTCCACTAGCGACTAGTGGAATATACAAAAATAAACAAAACAGATGCACAGCTGTCTGGACGGGTAGACAGACTATCCAACAGTAATGGAAACTCCACAGTGCTACTGAGGAACGCCAGGAAGAGCAGCTCACTGTGTAGTCTAACCCAGATGGATCTCTCAGTGGCGGACACTGGAATAGTGACCATGTGCAACAACCTCAGAACCTGTACAATTAAGTACAGAAGTGTAGCATGAGTACATATAAACAAATATGTACCCAGTGAGTATCCCGTCTAAACTCGAAGAAGTAGTGACGAGATTTAGACGTGATGCTTACTAGGCTCAATAACCAATAACATGGATAAGTAAGGCTAAACTTAAAAGTAGTCATGAAAATCGCAAGGCATGAAGTATCAATTATATAAAACTGCAATTTATTCTCATGAATCAAACAATAATTTCGACAAAAGTCTCAAGTTCCCCTTACACGTGGGAAAAATTTATTTAAAAATAGCAAGACTCTTAGTCAAATACATAGCACATAATATGCCGAAGCGTACGGCCAAAGAGACGTGAAAATAAATGTGCACTGCCGAGGGTCGAGCGGCACGAACCATGGGTGCATCCATTACCCCGCTCGCGAATCGATCATGCGACGCGGTTGACATAAATATAGGGCTACCCCGCTCGCGAATCATACATACGACACGGGTGCTCGTAGACATACATAGAATTTGTCAGGAAATTCAGGAATTTATCATGGATTATTCTTGAATTCAGAGATTTAAGCACTTAAACTCACACATAGCTTCCTAAATTCTCATGTCAATTTCAAGGATAATAAGCAACCAGGAACACATGTAAGGACACAGGTAAGGCACATAAAGGCATGCTTGTGAAATCCTAAATTCTACCCGACATAACAGAGTAGTAGCTACGCACGGACTCTCGTCACTTTGCGCGTACGTAGCCCCCCCAAACAAGGACAAATCAATCGTTTACATTTACCTATGGGGACGATTCCCTCTTACAAGGTTGTAAAGGAGACTCACCTCGCGTAGAATCTACTTCCCGATCAAGAACGCGCTCGAAACTCCAAATCTTACACCCGAGGACTCGAAACTAGTCAAATGATATATAAATATGTCAATGCATGCTCAAAGTATGGAAATTCTCCTATTTATTTAGTAAATTCACTATTCTTGAAGAAATCCCAAAATATACCCCCGGGCCTACATGCTCGGATTCCGGAAATTTTCGAAGATAACACTCACCCATAGCCTAAGGATCAATAATGTATAATGTTGGTACGATTTCATGGTAGAAAAGTGGTGAAATTACCTAAAGTTCATCAACCCTACGTTTTCACTCTAGCCCCTTTGATGTCCACTAATTAGATGTTAATATACCTAAGTTTGATGTAATAAACCAACATTTAAATGGAAATTGCTTACCTCTTAGTAGCTAGGCCGAATACCCTCTTGAAAGCTCTCAAAATCGCCAATAGAGGAGAAGAAATGGTGAAAAATGGCCAAATCCCGTATTAAATGAGATCACTGCCACCAGTGATCTCGCACCTGCGGCTTGAGGACCGCACCTGCGAGCCAAAGGTCGCACCTGCGGAAGTGGCCTAGGAGGCCTGGGGCCGCACCTGCGGAGGAAGTTCCGCACCAGCAAGTCTGCGCCTGCGGAAGGAGGTCTGCACCTGCGGTTTGGACCAGCTCCCCTGGAGGTCGCACCTGCGACCTGGGCAACCGCACCTGCGACCTAGGCAACCGCACCTGCGGTTACACCAGATCAGGTGCACCAGCAGCTGAAGCTGCTGGTTTGTTTCGTTTGATGTCCGGGAGGACCTGGGCCCACCCGACCCCCCATGCAATTATACTAACAAGTCTAAATCATAATACGGACTTTCTCGAGCCATCGGAACACCCAAAACAATGCTATATCTCAAAATCACCCCTCAAAACCCCTAGAATCAAACTTAAGAATTTCTAAGTTTTGAATTCGGTTTCAATTTGCCGAACCAACCTATACCACTCGGAATGACACCAAATTTTGCAGGCAAGTCATGAATGACATAACGGAACTATTCCCGGTCTCGGAATTCTGTTCGGACCTCGATAACATAAAATTACGTTCCAAACTAAATTTCAAGCTTAAGGAAACTCTATTTTGCAATTTGGCATCGAAACGCTCTCGGGTCATCCAAAACCCATTCCGGACATACGTACAAGTCCAAAATCATCATATGAAGCTCTTGGAATCGTCGAAGCTTGATTTCGAGGTCGTTTACTCAAAATGTTGACCGAAGTCAAACTTGGCTTTAAAAGCCAACCTTAAGGAACCAAGTGTTCATATACTATTCTAAACACTACCAAATCGCGAACCACCCGTCCCCGCAAGTCATAATTCATGATAAGCCGCTACGGGAAGTCTTATTTAAGGGAACGGGGTCCGAATACGCAAAATGACCAGTCGGGTCGTTACATTCTCCACCTCTTAAAAAAATGTTCGTCCTCGAACGGGTCTAGAATCATACCTGAAGTGCTGAATAAGTGTGGGTATCTGCTCTGCATGTCTTCCTCAGACTCCCAAGTCGCCTCCTCAATCGGTTGGCCCCGCCACTAGACCTTTACAGCAGAAATTCTCTTAGATCTGAATTGGCGGTCCTGTCTATCAATAATAGCAACTGGCTCCTCCTCGTAGCCCAATCTCTCATCCAACTGAATAGTGATGAAATCAACAACGTGAGAGAAATTGGCGTGGTATCTCCGGAACATGGATACGTGGAATAACGGATGGACTCCGGATAAGCTAGGAGGTAAGGCAAGCTCATAAGCAACCTCTCCAACTCGCCTCAATACCTCGAAAGGACCTATGAACCTTGGGCTCAGCTTGCCCTTCTTCCCGAATCTCATAATACCCTTCATCAACGAAACCTTCAGCAGACCTTATCTCCCTCCATAAATGACACATCACATGCCCTCTGATCCGCGTAGCTCTTCTGTCTAGATTGTGCTATGCGGAGTCTCTCCTGAATTAACTTCACCTTCTCTAAAGCATCTCTCACCAGGTCTATACCATATAACTTAGCCTCACCAGGCTCAAACCACCCGATAGGAGAACGACATTGCCGACCATATAAAGCCTCAAATGGAGCCATCTCGATGCTAGACTAATAACTATTATTGTAAGCAAACTCGACCAAAAGCAAGAACTGGTCCCACTGGCCTCCAAAGTCAAGCACACATGCTCTGAGCATGTCCTCCAATATCTGAACTGTACGCTCCGACTGACCATCAGTCTGTGGATGAAATGTTGTACTGAGATCAATCTGAGTACCCATCTCTCTGTGCAATGCTCTCCGGAAGTGCGAGGTGAACTGAGGACCTCGATTTGATATAATGGACACCGGTACACCGTGCAACCGGACTATCTCTGGAACATAGATCTGGGCTAGCCTCTCCGAAGTATAAGTAGTAGCCACAGGAATGAAATGCGCAGATTTGGTCAACCTATCCACAAAAACCCAAACCACGTCAACCTTCCGCAACGTCCGAGGCAACCCAACCACGAAGTCCATAGCAATGCGCTCCCACTTCCACTCAGGAGTGGGCATTTGCTGAAGTAGGCCCCCTGGCCTCTAGTGCTTATATTTAACCTGCTGGCAATTAAGACACCTAGCCACATACTCCACAATGTCCCTCTTCATCCGTCTCCACCAGAAATGCTGCTTCAAATCAAGATACATCTTCGTAGCACCAGGATGAATAGAATACCGCAAACTGTGTGCCTCCTCTAGAATCCTCTGCCTCAAGCTATCAACATTAGGAACACACAATCGACCCTGAAGTCTCAGAACACCATCCTTGCCTATAGTAACCTCCTTGGCACCACCCTGGACCATTGTCTTCCGTAGTTCTGCCAAACACGGATCATCGTACTGTCGAGCCTTGATCTCCCCCAATAATGAAGACTGAGCAACCACATAAGCTAGAACTCGACGAGGCTCTGAAAGATCTAATCTCACCAAGTGATTGGCCAAGGACTGAATGTCCAAGGCTAGAGGTCTCTCCTCAGCTGCAATATAAGCCAAGCTACCCATACTCTCCGCCTTCCTACTCAAAGCGTCTGCTACCACATTCGCCTTGCCCGGATGATAAAGAATAGTGATGTCATAATCCTTTAGTAACTCAAGCCACCTGCGCTACCTCAAATTAAGATCCCTCTGTTTGAACAAGTGCTGCAAGCTGAGGTGGTCTGTATAAACCTCACAAGACACCCCATATAAGTAATGACTCCAAATCTTAAGAGCATGAACTATCTCCGCCAACTCCAAATCATGCACAGGGTAATATTTCTCATGAACCTTCAGCTGGCGCGAAGCATAAGCAATAACTCTCCTTTCCTGCATCAACACACACCCCAAGCCAACGCGTGAAGCGTCGCAATACACCGTATACATCCCCGAACCGGAAGGCAATACTTGAACTGGTGCCAAAGTCAATGCAGTCTTGAGCTTCTGAAAGCTCGCCTCACACTCATCAGACCATCGAAATGGAGCATTATTGTGAGTCAATCTAGTCAATGGGGCTGCAATGGGTGAAAAGACCTCCACGAATCGTCGGTAGTAGCCTGCTAGACCCAAGAAACTCCTGATCTCTGTCGCTGAAGTAGGACGTGGCCAACTCTGAACTGCCTCAATCTTCTTAGGATCAACCTTGATACCCTCTCCAGATACCACATGTCCCAAGAATGCCACGGAATCCAACCAAAACTCACACTTGGAGAACTTAGCATATAGTTTCTGTTCTCGCAAGGTCTGGAGCATAACTCTCAAATGTTGCTCGTGCTCTTCCAGGCTACGTGAGTAAATGAAAATGTCATCAATGAAGACGATGACGAAGGAATCAATATACGGCATGGACACCTTGTTCATCAAGTCTATAAATGCTACCGGGGCATTAGTCAAGCCAAAGGACATCACCAAGAACTCATAATGTCCATATCTCGTACGAAAAGCACTCTTCGAAACATCCGAAGCCCGAATCTTCAGCTTATGATACCCCGACCTCAAGTCAATTTTAGAAAATACCCTAGCACCATGTAATTGGTCAAACAAATCATCGATGCGCGGCAACAGATACTTTTTCTTAATAGTTACCTTGTTCAACTGGCAATAATCAATACACATCCACATAGAAGTGTACAATTAAGTACAGAAGTGTAGCATGAGTACATATAAACAAATATGTACCCAGTGAGTATCCCGTCTAAACTCGAAGAAGTAGTGACGAGAGGTAGACGTGATACTTACTAGGGTAAATAACCAATAACATAGATAAGTAAGGCTAAACAGAAAAGTAGTCATGAAAATCGAAAGGCATGAAGTATCAATTATATAAAACTGCAATTTATTCTCATAAATCAAACAATAATTTCCAAAAAAGTCTCAAGTTCCCATTACACGTGGGAAAAATTTATTTAAAAATAGCAAGACTCTCAGTCAAATACATAGCACATAATATGCCGAAGCGTACGGCCAAAGCGACGCGAAAATAAATGTGCATTGCCGAGGGTCGAGCGGCACGAACCATGGATGCATCCATTACCCCGCTCGCAAATCGATCATGCGATGCGGTTGACATAAATATAGGGCTACCCCGCTCGCGAATCATACATACAACACGGGTGCTCGTAGACATACATAGAATTTGTCAGGAAATTCAGGAATTTATCATTGATTATTCTTGAATTCAGAGATTTAAGCACTTAAACTCACACATAGCTTCCTAATTTCTCATGTCAATTTCAAGGATAATAAGCAACCAGGAACACATGTAAGGATACAGGTAAGGCACATAAAGGCATGCTTGTGAAATCCTAAATTCTACCCGACACAACAGAGTAGTAGCTACGCACGGACTCTCGTCACTTTGCGCGTACGTAGCCCCCGCAAACAAGGACAAATCAATCGTTTGTTTTTACCTATGGGGACGATTACCTCTTACAAGGTTGAAACGGAGACTCACCTTGCGTAGAATCTACTTCCCGATCAAGAACGCGCTCGAATCTCCAAATCTTACACCCGAGGACTCGAAACTAGTCAAATGATATATAAATATATGTCCATGCATGCTCAAAGTATGGAAATTCTCGTATTTATTTAGTAAATTCACTATTCTTGATAAAATCCCAAAATACACCTCCCGTCCCACATGCTCGGATTCCAAAAAAATTCGGAGATAACACTCACCCATAGCCTAAGGATCAATAATATATAATATTGGTACGATTTCATGGTAGAAAAGTGGTGAAATTCCCTAAAGTTCATCAACCCTAGGTTTTCACTCTAACCCCTTTGATTTCCACTAATTAGATGTTAATCTACCTAAGTTTGATGTAATAAACCAACATTTAAATAGAAATTGCTTACCTCTTAGTAGCTAGGTCGAATACCCTCTTAAAAGCTCTCAAAATCACCAATGGAGGAGAAGAAATGGTGAAAAATGGCCAAATCCCGTATTAAATGAGATCACTGCCTCTAGTGATCTCGCACCTGCGGCTCGAGGACCGCACCTGCGAGCCAAAGGTCGCACCTGCGGAAGTGGCCTAGGAGGCCTGGGGCCGCACCTGCGGAGGATGTCCTGCACCAGCGAGTCCGCGCCTGCGGAAGGAGGTCCGCACCTACGGTTTGGACCAGCTCCCCTGGGGGCCGCACCTGCGGAGCCTTGGCTGTAGGGGCGGTCTCGCACCTGCGACCTGGGCAACCGCATCTGCGGTCACACCAGATCTGGTGCACCAGCAGTTGAAGCTGCTGGTTTTTAGCTCCGTTTGATGTCCGAGAGGCACATGGGCCCACCCGAGCCCCCGTGTAATTATACCAACAAGTCCTAAATCATAATATGGACTCGCTCGAGCCTTCAGAACACCCAAATCAATGCTAAATCTAAAAATCACCCCTTAAAACCCCTAGAATCAAACTTAAGAATTTCTAAGTTTTGAATTCGGTTTCAATGCGCCGAACCGACCTATACCACTCGTAATGACACCAAATTTTGCATGCAAGTCATGAATGACATAATGGAACTATTCCCGGTCTTGGAATTCCGTTCGGACCTTGATAACATAAAATCACGTTCCAAACCAAATTTTAAACTTAAGGAAACTCTATTTTGCTATTTGGCGTCGAAACGTTCCTGGGTCATCCAAAACCCATTCCAGACATACGTACAAGTCCAAAATCATCATACGAAGCTACTGGAATCATCAAAGCTCGATTCCGAGGTTGTTTACTCAAAATGTTAACCGAAGTCAAACTTGACTTTTAAAGCCAACCTTAAGGAACCAAGTGTTCCTATACTATTCTAAACACTTCCAAATCGCGAACCACCCGTCCCCGCAAGTCACAATTCACGATAAGCCGCTACGAGAAGTCTTATTTAAAGGAACGGGGTCCGAATATGCAAAATGACCGGTCGGGTCGTTACAGCGCATGTACTATTTTGAAAGTATATATGTATATTTGAAATATATATGGAAAAGATTGGGTATCAACAGATGCCCCTCTTTACCTGGGAAGGATGAAAGAGTTGCCGGGTAAAGAAATAATGATCGATTTTGACCGAATGGGGTGATTTGAAAGATATATGCCTCACTCTGGCTTCTGAGCTGCCTACATATCCTTGGTCCTACAGGAATCAGGTCGTGTGTAGTTCTGGATCCAATGGTGGAATAAGCCGATGGAGTTATTGTAAGAACGGACAAGATATACTAGACTGGACAATATTGAGATTGTGAATAGATGTATCTGGGTACGATTATGGATACTTGAACGGTTATCAGATGGGAATGGGTAACGGACAATGGTTGATTATGTTTGAAACAATTTGAAGGATTTGAACGTTGAATGGAAACCAGAGCGAAGATTGCTCCCGTTAGGAGAATGGTTGCTTCTTGAATCACCTAAAAACTCAAAATACGATGCTTGAAAATATATATATATATATATATATATATATATAGAATATTGTGTAAATTTAAACATGATGCAAATTCCCTCTGGACCATGGAGATCGTCTTTAGACGGTGAAGATGATGTCCTTCGACCATGATGTCCTTAGACCAAGGATTCGTAGGCCATGAAATGATGTTCTCTGGCCATGAATATGGTGCCTCCGAACCAGGAAGCCTTTAAATAATGATATGAAAGATTAAGAGTCCTCAGGCCATGGCATGGTGTCTTCCGGCTATGGGGATGACGCCTTCGGACAAGTTGACTATATATCAGCCCTTGAGATGCGGAGACATGATGCCAGAGATAATAACAAGACAAAGCTTAGTCTTGCGTAGAGTAGGGGGTAGAGCTTAGCCCCGAGAGAAAAGAACAATGCAAGGTTTGGAATAGAGAAACATTTATGCAAAGGGAGACAGTGCTTAGTCTCATGCAAGATCGAGACAGTGCTTAGTCTCATGCAAATGGAGGCAATGCTTAGCCTTATGCAAATGTGGAGGCAGGGCTTAGCCTCATGCAGGATTGAGACAGTGTTTAGTCCCATGCAAATGGAAGGCAATGCTTAGCCTTATGCAAATAGGGAGGCAGGGCTTAGCCTCATGCAGTTTTGAGACAGTGCTTAGTCCCATGCAAATGGAAGGCAATGCTTAGCCTTATGCAAATGGGGAGGCAGGGCTTAGCCTCATGCAGGATTGATACACTGCTTAGTCCCATGCAAATGGAAGGCAATGCTTACCCTTATGCAAATAGGGAGACG
Source organism: Nicotiana undulata (assembly GCA_005239495.1). NCBI lineage: Eukaryota > Viridiplantae > Streptophyta > Magnoliopsida > Solanales > Solanaceae > Nicotiana > Nicotiana undulata. Next base: position 34,242 of record ML293077.1, read on the forward strand.
GGGCATAGCCTCATGCAGGATTGAGACAGTGCTTAGTCCCATGCAAATGGAAGCCAATGCTTAGCCTTATACAAATAGGGAGGAAGGGCTTAGCCTCATGTAGGTTTGAGACAATGCTTAGTCTCATGCAAATGGAAGGCAATGCTTAGCCTTATGCAAATAGGGAGGCATGGCTTAGCCTCATGCCAGTTTCAAACAGTGCTTAGTCTCATGCAAATGGAAGGAAATGCTTAGCCTTATGAAAATGGGGAGGCAGGGCTTAATCTCATGCAGGATTGAGACAGTGCTTAGTCTCATCAAATGGAAGGAAATGCTTAGCCTTAAGCAAATAGGGAGGCAGGGCTTAGCCCCATGCAGGTTTGAGACAGTGCTTAGTCTCATGCAAATGGAACAGTAGTAAGAGCGAAGTATTCTTTGCTAGAGATATATTTTATGTGTGGCGATTTTGTTGTTGCGACTATTCTCGTGGTTTAGACATATTCTCGCATCCAAAGAAAATTTGTGTTTTACTGGGAAGGTTAGTTCATGCCTTTGTCTGCTTGCTTTGCTCTACTCTGCCCAAGGGTCCTGTTCAAATCACCATGGGTAGCACTTGGCTAAACAAATTAAAGTTTTTCAAAAAGTATGTGTGTATGGTTTTCAAAACATAATAATATGCAAATTAAGAAATCAGTTAGATGAACCAATGACTATGACTATCAAATACATTGCAACTTCCTTGCCATAGAATTTTGAGAGTCCTCCTAAAACTTCTGCCCCCGTTATCTAAACGATCTTCTGGTTGTTCCGTATGCAGTGTTGTCGGCTGAACTTGCTTTAGAATTTTGATGGCCCTTCTCAAAATTCTGCCCCAGTTTCTGATTGGGGGGGGGGAATGGAAATTTTATTGAATTATGACCGAACCCACATGGATGCCTACGTATCCCCTCTTAAACGGGAATCAAGTCAAGCTCAGTTCAATTACATCATTTGAAAAAAATGCAAACGGATTTACACATAGTATCTTTTGACTACATCTGAATTGATGGGCTTCAACCAAATTTCTCCATCCATCTCTGCGAGTATGAGTGCTCCTTAAGTCAGTACACTGTTAACCATGTAAGGACCTTGCCAGTTGGGTGAGAATTTCCCTTTTGCTTCATCTTGATGTGGAAAGATTCGTTTCAATACCAGTTGCCCCGGTGTAAACTATCTAGGTTTGACCCGCATGTTGAAATATCTGGACATTCTATTCTGATAAAGCTATTCATGACACAGTGCATTCATTCTTTTTCCATCTATGAGGGTTAATTGCTCATAACGACTCTTTATCTATTCTGCATCATTGAGTTCAGCTTCTTGTATAATCCTCAAAGAAAGAAATTCTATGTCGGCGGGGATGACGGCTTTAATACCGTAGACCAGCAAATAAGGAGTTTCCCCGGTTAATATGCGGACTGTGGTACGATATCCCAATAAGGCAAATGGTAACTTCTCGTGCCATTTTTTGTGATTTTCTACCATCTTCCTTAGTATCTTCTTAATGTTCTTGTTGGCGGCCTCCACGACTCCATTCATTTGAGGCATGTATGTTGTGGAATTCCTATGCTTGATTTTGAAGGTTTCACACATGGCTTTCATCGGATCACTATTGAGATTGGCAGCATTGTCATTGATGATGGATTTTGGAACCCCGAATCGACAAACAATACGATCCCTGACAAAGTATGCAACGACTTTCTTGGTTACATCTTTGTAGGATGCAACTTCTACCCATTTTGTGAAGTAATCAATGGCCACTATAATGAACCTGTGCCCGTTCGAAGCAATGGGTTCGATTGGACCGATGACATCCATTCCCTAGGAAGCAAAAGGCGAAGGTGCACTTGTTACATTGAGCTCGTTTTGTGGCACCCGTATCATATCCGCATGTATCTGGCACTGGTGGAATTTCTGGACGTACCGGATGCAGTTCATTTCCATAACCATCCAAAAGTATCCATCTCTGAGTATCTTCTTGGCTAGGACGAACCCATTCATATGTGGGCCGCAGGTTCCAACCTGTATCTCTTCAAGTAATTTGGAAGACTCTTTGGCGTCAACACAACATAACAGTCGTAGATCAAGAGTTCTTCTATATAGAATTCCTCCGCTTCGGAAGAAGTGGTTGGAAAATCATCGAAGTGTGCGTTTCTGAACATAGTTTGCCTACTCTAGGTATTCTCCTTTTGCCAAATATTCCTTGATATCGTGGAACCACGGATTTCCATCTTTTTTTTCTTAAACATGAGAACAGTAAGCTGGCCGATTATGAATTCTTACCGGAATTGGATCGATGAAATTCTTGTCCAGGTGTTGTATCATAGAGGAAAAAGTGGCCAGTGTATCTGCGAATTCATTCTGGATTCTAGGGAAATTTCAGAACTCTATCTTCGTGAACCTCTTCATCATCTCTTGTACGTGATGCATATATGGTAGTATTTTGGTATTCATTGTAGCCAATTCTCCTTGTACCTGGTGCACCAGCAGGTCTGAGTCACCAATTACCACAAGTTCCTGAACATTCATATCAACAACCAAATTGAGCCCTAATATGCAGGCTTCATACTCCGCCATATTTTTGGTGCATGGGAATCTGAGTTTTGCAGACACCGGGTAGTGCTGACCGATTTCTGATACCAAGACAGCTCCGATACCGACTCTCTTCAAATTTGCAGCTCCGTCGAAAAATAGTCTCCAATCTTCGTAGGCTTTAGCAATATCTTCTCCTACGAAGGTCAGCTCTACGTTAGTAAAATACATTTTTAGTGGTTCGTATTCTCCTCCTATAGGATTTTCGGCAAGATGATCTGCCAATGCTTGTCCCTTGACTGCTTTCTTAGTCATATAGATGATATCGAACTCACTCAACAATATTTGCTACTTGGCCAGCTTCCCTGTAGGGATAGGCTTTTGAAAGATGTACTTCATGGGATCCCTTCTCGAGATGAGATACGTGCTATAGGCACAGAAGAAGTGCCTCAATTTCTGAGCTATCCATGTTAGAGCACAACAAGTGCATTCCAACCAAGAGTACCGTGCTTTGTAGGGTGTAAACTTCTTGCTCAGATAATATATGGCTTGCTCCTTTCTCTATGTCTCGTTATGTTGTCCCAAAACACAACCGAAAGCCCCATCTAATACGGAAAGATATAGCAATAGTGGCCTACCAGGTTCTTGTGGGACTAGGACTGGTGGTGTGGACAGGTACTCCTTGATTTTGTCAAAAGCCTTATAACAATCCTCAGTCCAGGTAGTTGCGGCATCTTTATTTAGAATTTTGAAAATTGGTTCACATATCACCGTGGACTGTGTTATGAAGCGGATGATGTAATTAAGTCCTCCCAAAAAAATTCATCATGGCCTTCTTGTTCTTTGGTGGTGGTAACTCCTGGATAGCTTTGACCTTTGACGGGTCCAACTCGATTCCTCGGCAGCTGACGATGAATCGCAATAATTTTCCGGCAGGAATCCCAAATGCACATTTTGCGAGGTTCATCTTTAGATTGTATTTCCGTAGCCGGTCAAAGAACTTTCTCAAATCCGCTATGTGTTATGTGACCTTGTTGGAATTGATGATGACAGTTATACCTTTATCTCCTTATGTATCATATCGTGGAAAATGGTTGTCATGGCCCTCATGTAGGTGGCCCCAGCATTCTTCAGGCCGAATGGCATCATTTTTTAGCAATACACTCCCATGGTTTAATGAAGGCTGTCTTTTCTGCGTCTTCCTCATCCATCCAGATCTCATGGTAACCCGCGAAGCAATTAACAAATGACTGGAGCTCGTGCTTGGCACAATTGTCGATCAGTATGTGTATATTTAGGAGTGGGAAATCGTCCTTCGTACTTGTTCCTTTTAAATCCTGATAGTCGACACACACCCTGAATTTCCCATCTTTCTTTGGAACCGGCACGATGTTGGCTAACCAAGTTAGATATTCAACTACCCTGAGTACGTTGGCTTTGATTTGCTTAGTGACTTCCTCCTTGATTTTTAGGCTCATGTTTGGCTTGAACTTTCTGAGTTTCTGTTTTACCGGTGGACACATTGGATTGGTAGGCAACTTATGAGACACTATGGATGTGCTCAATCTAGTCATATCGTCATACGACCATGCAAAAATGTCCTCATACTCTCTCAGGAAATGAGTGAACTCTTCCTTATCTGACGGTGATAAATGGATGCTTATGTGAGTTTCTTTGATGGTTTCAGAATCTCCCAAGTTGACTACCTCAGTCTCGTCCAGGTTGGACTTAGGTTTGTTCTCAAAGTTCTCAACTTCTCTGACGATTTACTCAGGTATCACATCTTCTTCTTCTATCTCTTTCGAATTACTATCCTTGTGTTGTGTTGTCTCATTACATGTCACTGTTCATCAAGGTAAGAAATATTAATAATGTAGAGAAAAATATGAAAGATAATGATAACAAAACATCAAACTATTGATAAATGTTTAAACTTTAAACAAAGCAACGTTTAAATGACTTCTGACAATGTTTTTCAAAACAAAATGCTGAAAGAAAAAATGTTTTTAAAACACAATGCTCAAAAGAATTGTTTTTCAAATAACACTAGTAGCAACTCTATCAGGGGACTCGTCTGGCCCTGGATGGTGTGGCGGTCCAATTCCTGAGAAATTCTCCCATCTCCACTGTCTGGATAATGAGGCCTTCTTCCTCCTCCTCCTCAACAATCACATTGCATTCCATGTCTTCATCTTTCTAGAACAGGTTCCTTAGACCAGCTAAGGCTTTTTCTTCTTCAGATCCCCATATTGTATCATCCAGATGGAAGGATAGACTCAGATGCGGCACTGCTTTAGAGGGTAATAGGGACCACGCCATGTCGGCAGCCAATCATTATATTCTTGCTAGGTATACGGATATCCAAGCCCAAAAGTTTTACTATGACGTTTCAGCGGTATTGGCTTGGTTATGCCTTAGAGTTTCTTCCCGAGTCCTTTACCGGGTTCATACCCCGACCATGCTAGTGTGCTTTCTATTTTGCTGCTCCACCATTGTGTTTCTCAATTGCGTTGACGCGCTCGATGCGGTGATAGGTCTCTCCACCCAACTTCCTTGTGTTCTCCACGATCAGAACGATTTGATTGGTATAAATGGGATTGCTCCAATCTCCATGACTGATTACTTCCTGATGATTCCATTCAAATTTCACAACCTGGTGCAAAGTAGATGCAACAGCCCTGGCGGCATGTATCCAAGGTCGTCTCAACAGTAAAATGTAGGAGGCATATATGTCTAGCACTTGAAATTCAACATCGGACCAGGTGGGACCCATCTTCAAGCATAAATTAGTTTCCCCAATAGTGGCTCTTTGTGACCCATCGAATGCTTTCACATTCATAGTCCCTGCTCGTATAAACCTTTGCCCAACCTTTTCAGGGTTGTCAGCGGGCAGATGTTGAGGATGGACCCTCCGTCTATTAGAACTGTGGAAATGAATTTATCCTCGCATTGCACTGTTATGTGCAGTGCCTTGTTGTGGCTTAATACCTATGGTGGCAACTCATATTTGTGAAAGGTGATCTTGTGGCTTTCTAACACTTGCCCCACCATGTTGGCCATCTCCCCACTGGTGATGTTGTTAGGCACGTACGCTTCATTCAACACCTTCATCAAATCATTCATATGCGCCTCAAAACTTTGCAGCAGTGATAGGATGGATATCTGGGCGGGAGTTTTGTTCAGATGATCCCACATAGAATATTCCCTTTCTTGTACCTTCCTCCAAAGATCACCTGGTCCGGTTTCATGATGGGTTGCTTGGAAGCAACTTTTTTACTCGTTTCTCCCAAATTCTCGGGTGTATAAATACTTCCAGTTCTGGTCATCCCTTGTGCAGCACCAGACCCTTCCATTTTTTCTTTCCCTTTCCTCCTGGCTTCGGCAACATGATCACAAGTTACGGCATTGGAATTAAAGGGCAGTGTGGATGCTACTGTCACAGTGAAGGGTGTGGTTACTTCTACTTCGAATGGAGCAAGTGTAGTTGCAGGTGTTGTCACTTCGATTTCGAATGGAGCAGCGGCTACCTCAACTTTGACTGGTGGCTATATCTGTACTATAATAGGAGCGAGTGTGATCGCATGTTTCTTAGGGTCATCACCTACCCGAATAAGCCCAATTTACCCTTCAGGGTCCCATTCTTCATCAGTCTCTATCATATTTACTGCTTCATCCCTATGGTCCGGGAGAGGGTTGTTGCGATCATTGGGTGCGAATTCCTTTGCTTGTATGACCTTGGTATAAATCAATGTGTGAATCTTGTCTTTCATAGTGCGGCATTCATCAATGGTATGTCCCTTCATGCCGGAATGGTATGCACATGTTTTGTTTGGGTTGACCCACTCGGAGGAGTTTTCCGTGGCGACAACGGGAATAGGAGTGACATATCCATCAGCTTTTAGTCTTTCATATAGTTGGTTGATGGGCTTAGCAATAGGGGTGTATTGTGTTAGTGGTCTGCGATCGAAATTGGGTCTGGGTTTTTGATAGTTTTGGCGGTTGGAGGTGAGTGGTAATAGGCTGGTTAGGTGTTATAAGTGTGGTAGGCAGTAGCGGGTTGAAGATATTTTGGAGGTGAAGGTTGGTATGTGTATGGATGTGTTTTGTATGTGGGTGGAGATTTTGGACCTTGGTCTACCATCACCGCCCCTATTTCTTTCTTCTTTGATATTCCCCCTAACTGTAATGCTTTGTTCATAGCCTGCAGCATCTCAAAATTGTTACCATTCCGCTCTCGATCCCTTCTTCAATCCTTTCCCCTAGTTTGATGATGTCAGAGAATTTTTTATTCTTGATGACCATTTACCTTTCATAATATTGTGGATCCTGGGCCCTGACGAAGAATTTGTTCATCTGCTCTTCTTCCAATGCTGGCCTAACCTTTGTAGCTTCTGATCTCCATCGAGTAGCATACTCGCGGAAAGTCTCCGCTGGTTTCTTCTTGAGGTTCGGTATGTAGAAAACGTCCGGTGCATTTTCAGTAATGAACCTGAATCGGTCCATGAAATCTGATGCCACTCTTACGCAATTAACCCACTTCTTGGGATTTTGATTGATGTACCAAGATAGGGCGTCTCCAGTAAGACTTCTCATGAACAGTTTCATGCGAATTCTTTCATCCTTCCCAGCTCCCACGAGCTTGTCACAATATGTCCTCAAATCTACCTTCGGGTCACCTGTTCCATCAAACATATCAAACTTAGGAGGTTTGTAACCCTCCGACAGTTCTACGTCTGTCTGAATAAATAGATCCTCATAATTCAAACCTTTAATTCCTTCGCCTCCTTCAACACCCTGAACTCGGCTTGTGATCTTCTGGAGCTCCTCCGCCATATTTTTGATGAGCAGGTCCTTCTCAACATATTCTAGTGTGTATGAGGTTGGTTGAGTGGAGTGAGGTAAGGTTGCTATGTATATGGGGTTGTTTTGATGGATACCGGGAGTTTAGTTGAATTATGCGGATCAGGAATAGGTTGTGGGGTATTCTGAGGAGTATGGTAAGTAGTGGTTTTCGGCTACTAAATCGGAAGATGTTGGTGTTGAGGAGGTGTTGTTATTGGTAGAGGATTAGGATTTTGAGGAGGTGTTGCGTATTGATGGGGTGTGGGAGGATTTTGCGGACGTTGTCTTGATGTGCTTTGAGGAGTACTGTGTTTTGGGAATTTTGCTGGTTAATGTCTGGGACATTTAAGGTGAGGGAGAGGTTTTCCAAGTTGCGGACCTACTCAAGTTCCCCTTGCGATTCTAGTATCTTCTGCTCCAACCGTAGGACAAATCATTCTGTGCCGGAGTACTCCGACCGTCTGAAATCTCAACATTCTCTGCATGTGTAGCGTTGTCTTTCCTGACACCACTCATATCATCCATCTTAGCTTTCCCCTTACTTTTCGGATCACTTGGAGGAGGAGGAGGTGGAGGGCCTCTGGATATGGTATGGTATGCTGACGATGCCAGTATGTGCGAACCAACCTTAGAGGATGGGAATAATCAAAATAAAGAAAAATAAAAAGGTAAAAAAGTCAGTAAGGATTTTGAAAAGGTATTTTCAGTATTTAAATACTTATTGCGGAAATATAAATTCACGTCCTAATTTGGGATCCTCGTTGTGCCAGGCCTAGCGACACGTAGATTTGGAGAAACTTTATGCCCATAACTGCCTCATATCATTAATGTAGTAAATAAGACGTACCTAAAAACGATAATAAATAAATGAGTCACTAATGGCATTTTCCTTATTACATTTGAATTCCAAAACGACTCTAGAAAAGCAAATAATTCTTATCTACTTGGTCCCAGAGGGACCTTTTCCAGGCTTGGCCTTCTTGGCCCCGTCAATCAGATTCCCCAAGTCGCGCATGTCCAGCAACAGATACACCCTTGCTAGGTGTCCTACTTCATTTCCCTCTGCATTCTGACAACCTATGACTCTTTTCCTCATCTTCCCCTCTAGTTCCATTAGACCATGCTCCAGATATTCCAACCTTTCTGTCGACTTTGTAGCCATTTCCCTCCATTCGTTAATTGATTCCATGTCTGTCTTGTGCTGTTCCAAATGCCTGGCCTCGGACTCAAGGACTCTTTTGCATAACCTCTTATACTTCACATGTGCTTCAGCAACTTCATCTATGACCATGTTTACTTGACCGACCCCTGGCTCGACTATTCCTGCTATGGTATCATCCAACCATGATGGGTAGAAGTACACATGACCTACGTGGTATCGATCTGGCTCGATGGTATCCTTTTACACATTAATCTTCAAATGCCACATGTGTTTGGCTTCACATTTGTATGGAATGGCATCATCTTGAAAATCTGCTTTGTAATGACTCATTTTGGAGACTCGCAGTATGACTTGTTTTCTACCAACTTGCCTCATGACCCTGATAGGAACATAGGGATATATTCCCCTTAACCCACTCAACACCAAATGCGGAACAACCCTGGATCTAATGATGAATTCGGTAGTAGGGAATCACTCGAACATCCAATGGACCTTGTCCTCGGTCAGATTGTTGAAAAACTGTACCCATTCTGTAGCACTCTCTAGTTGTGCAAACCTTCCTGGGATAAAGGTCATTCTTTTAGGATGGTGGAAATCTATGTGGTCATTCTAGGGTCTTCATGGAAATTCCTGGGGATATTGTCCCATTTGAAGATGTTCCAACAACCAAATCTGCAGCAGCAAGTTACAACCCTCAAAATGTCTGAACCCTTTCTTGCAACGATCGAGAGCTCGGTACATTTCTTCTACGATCATTAGGACAATAGTATATGTGTGTCCCTCAATCCCTCCCATTAAAGCTTTACTTACCATGGCCAACCTGGTGTGAATCATGTCCCCTTGGACTGGGAATACTATCATACCCCGAAAACAGACGATGAATACGAAAACCTGACGATGAGTCCGACCCAAAGAAGTGATGGAGAATTCATCCTAAAAAATACGATAGTATTTGTTGTGTCTATATCTTAGTAGAGGAAGTCAAACGGTATGTAGGACTTCTCCAGGCATGCTAAATCATCATTCTTTATCAGACCAATCATTTTCAGAAACCCCCTAGGAGTGCGATTTTCCGGCACCAACAAACCGGGACTATCCCAGAGTAACCCAACGAATCCTCCTATTTCCTCCAAGAGAGGAGTCATTTCTATATTGCCAAAAGGGAACATAGCCATTTCTTCGTCCCAGAACATGGTAGCAGCCTCGATCAGCATGTTATTTAGTTGGATGTCTAATAAGGCAGGTAAATTTCCGAAAACCCTCTTCACATGATTTTTGTCGCTTGGCGAAAGATTCTCCCACCAATCTATCAATAAAGGTGGTATATTTCGGACCATGCCGAACCTGGGGACATCGTGCCTCATTTTATGCAAAACAAGCAAAGTTAGACCCTTTCCCTCTCCGGATTCAACTACTTACACATTAACGATCATATCGACATTTTTATTTTCCCAAATATTGCACATATCGTGATTGTGCCTATTGGGATTATTGAAATCCCGGTGGGCTTTGGACAAGGTTTTTCTTAGAGGGTTGTTATGCGGACAACAAATTAGCCCTTACTAGGTTTGATCATGATGCATGTACAATTATTATCAGAGTGAGGTTTCTATAGAAGTCTAGACTGGTACCCTCAAGCGGACGACTTGAGAGGGAAAGGCACGGAATCGTCGACTGCAACGCTGATCGACTAGTTTTACCGCAAATAAGCTTTTCCAAATTAAAAGGGTAATATAGGAAGAGAACAGACACTCATCAAGTGTTGCTATGGTATTAGTTACGCACGAGTGGAATATGATGTTGAGGATGCATTTATGCAAAAGAAAAATAACACGTTGTCAAGTTTTTGCATGATGAAAATGATAAAATGCGGTATTTAATAATTGTAAAGACAGGAAAGAAAGAATAATAAGAAAAAGAGTTAGTTTTCATAGCGATAAATGGGAAAGACATGATAAAAGAGGGAATTCAGTTAGCATAATAGTAGCCGAATTAAACGAAGGACGACAAATAGGTCCACATAAAGGGAAAATGGGAAAGGGATGTGAAAGTATTAGCAAAATAATAAATACACGCTCAATGAGAAAGACTAATTTACAAAACAAGTTCATTAAGGTAAGAGCCTAAGGATATCCCTAGCAGAGTCACCATGCTGTCACGCACCCTTTTTCTCACAAAATCGGGTTTCGACATTTGACAACTCCTTTTTTGAGATAAAGGGAAAAGGAATTGGTTATTGAGAGTCGCCACCTAACGGATTAAGGTGAGTTAGGGAACCTATTGCAAATAACTCAGATTGTACCAGTTTGCATCAACAGAGATTGGGTAAGGGCTCAAATTACCTTGAGGGAAAGGTGTTAGGAACCCCTCGAGGTCCACAATGGTGGGTCCCCGCTAAAATTAACTTATGTGAATTAGTCTAATAAAGCGAGGGATGGGGGGTCCTAAGTTTTTAGCCTATAGGATCACCCCGTGCAACATAAATAATATGTAATGACGCGACCGGTCCATTTACGTTATCGGACCCCGTTCCCCTAAATAAGACTTCCCATAGGGACTTCTTGAGATTTGTGACTTGCGGGGGGAGGGGGGCTGGTGGTTCAGGATTTCGAAGTATTTTGAGCAGTATAGGAACACTTGGTTCCTTAAGGTTGGCCTATTTGGCCAAGTTTGACTTCGGTCAACATGTTGAGCAAACGACCTTGGAATCGAGTTCCGACAGTGTCAGTAGCTTCGTATGATGATTTTGGACTTGGGCGTATGTTCAGAATGGGTTTTCGATAACCCAGGAGCGTTTCGGCGCCTAATATAGAAATAAGGATTTCCTTAAGTTTGAATTTTGGTTTGAAACGAGAATAGTTCGGTTATGTCATTTATGACTTGTCTGCAAAATTTGATGTCATTCCGAGTTGTATAGGGCGGTTCGGCGCATCGTTATAGAAATCAAGAACTTGAAATTCTTAAAGTTATGGTTTTAGGGGTTTTGGGGTGTGATTTTGAGATTTAGCGTTGTTTTGGGCGTTCCGAAGGCTCGAGCAAGTCCGTATTATGATTTAGGACATGTTGGTATATTTGGACGGGGGCTCGGGTGGGCCCAGGTGCCTCCCGGACACCACACGAGGTCAAAAACCAGCTAAAATTATTGTTGGTGCACCTGTTTCTGGTGTGACTGCAGGTGCAGTTGCCCAGTCGCAGGTGCGGTCTCCAGCTCCGCAGGTGCGGGCCCAGTCCTTCCCGTCCAACTCCGCAGAGACTTGTGAGGTTGGGAAGAACACACCACGACCTAGCTACTGCAAAGGTAAGTTAATTCCTCCTTATTACTAGTTTAATACATGAATTATTAATGGGATTAACTACTAGGTCATTGGAAATCAAGATTTGGGTAGTAAATTTAGGTTTCTTGAGGAAATTGCGAATTGTATGTTTAATGCTATGAATTCAAGTAGAAACTATATATTAATGATCCTTAGGCTTTGGGTGAGTGATTCCTTCGAGAATTTTCAGAATCCGAGCGTGCGGGCTCGGGGTTGAATTTTGGGAATTCTTCAAGAATGATGATTTTATTGAATAAATAGGATAATTTCCCCACATTGAGCATGCATTGATATAATTGTACACCTTTTGGCTAGTTGCGAGTCCTCGGGTGTAGAGTTCGGAGTTTCGGACGCATTCGCGGTCCGAGAGGTAGATTCGACACGAGGTGAGTCTCCTTTCTAACCTTGTAAGAGGAAATTGTCCCCCTAGGTGATTTAAATTCTATGTGTAATTTGGTTGGGGGCTACGTACGCACCCAGTGACGAGAGTCCGTACGTAGCGGCTATCATTGTTATGTCCGGGTAGTTAGGCCCACAACATGCCTTATATGCTTCCTTGTAATGCCTTATATGCTTCCTTGTAATTCCATATATGCTATGAGACCATGTTATGTATAGTATTGTTTCTCTGAGATTTTATGGAAATTGTTGATTTTAAAGGAATTGGTTATGGAAAGTGAGTTTTAAAAGTTATTGTGTGTACATGTGACCGCTTCGCAATTTACATTCTGCGAGCAATGTGTGATTCCCCCCACTCTCATGGGAGCGGGCTATATGCCACGGCGGATTGAAAGATGCACAAATATGATTAAGTTAAAAGACGCACTTATGGTTCGGGCCGTTCGACCCTCAGCAATGCGCAAACATGACTATGGTAAGAATGCACTTATGGGATGGGTCGTTCGATCCTCGGTAGTGCATAGACATTTTCCTTATGACTCTGTTCGGTTGTCTTATTCCTGTGTGCGCATGACTATTTGGCACTGTTTCATGGATATTGACTTGTGTTAGATATTTGGGGGAAATAAAGCGGACATTGTTATTTGTTTCAGTATTTACTTGGATCCCTGTGCTTTATACGTAACTGCTGCTCACTATCTTACATGCCTACTGTTTTTCGTTATATCCTGTCGCATATTATACTATTGGACCTTAGTGAGTGTCGAGTCGACCTCTCGTCACTACTTCGACGGGATACTCACTGGGTACATATTTATTTAATATGTACTCATACTGCACTTCTATTTTTAATTGTACAGGTTCTAAGGCCGGTGTTTCTGGTTATCAGACCAGAGCTAGATATTGACCGTAGCGGACGTGACTTCACGGTGAGCTGTTTCTTCTGGTGATTCCCCAGCGGCACCATGGAGTTTCATTTACTTTTGTTTCCCGTCTTTTATTCAGACAGTGGGATTGTACCTTCTATCTTTTGGTTATCCTGTTAGTATGCCTGTGACACTCGTGACACTAGTTCCTGGCACACACGTAGTGGTTATTTGGGGATTTTGGGATGTATATGTGTGTGTGTGTGTGTGTGTGTGCCCGTCTGTTGTCTCACGCTTCTTTATAGTTATTTTATCTACCACCGAGTTATTATCTTTCGATATCATGATTTAACTTGTTAAATTCGGTAAATGGGTGAATAATTGAATCAAGTAAAAAGAAACACTTAGTGAAATTTATGTTGGCTTGCCTAACCCCGTTGCTGGGCGCCATCACGACCCGGATTAGGATTTTGGGTCGTGACAAGTTGGTATCAGAGCTCTAGGTTCACGTAAGTCTCACGAGTCACGGGCAGGCTCAGTAGAGTCTTGCGGATCGGTACGGAGGCGTCTGAACTTATCTTCAGGAGGCTATCGGGTGTTAGGAAACTTCTCCTTATTCATATTCTATCGTGAAATCGATGATGTACTCAACTTATTCTTCTATTCTCTCACAGATGGTGAGGATGCGCGCATCCGACATTCCTGATCCGGGAGATGCCATTAACCATGCCGCTCGAGGTTGTGGTAGAGTCAGGGGTAGGGCACCTGCCCGAGGTAGGGGTAAGGGGGTCCCAGAGCTATACCAGTCGTGCCACCAGAGGACCCTATCATAGAGGACCAGGATGAGGTGCCTCCAGTAGCACCAGCCCCAGTGGACTTTATGACGGCGCCGGGCTTCCAGGAGATAATGGGCCGTATGATAAGGTTCATGGACACCATGTCCCAGGCTGGCATATTTCCAGTAGATCCTGCCACTTCTCAGGCGGGAGGGGGAGTTCAGACCCCTACCGCCTAGGCCGTAGGACAGGCAATAACAGCACATCATACCCTGGGTACACTGCCCGTGGGTGGGATCCAGCCTGTAGCAGCAGCACTAGAGCCTAGACCAGTTGCAGAGGGCGATCAAGAGAAGTTATTGGATAGATGGGCTCGATTGTGCCCTACAGTCTTCAGGGGTGAGCAGGGCGAGGATGCCCAGGACTTTATTGACAGGTGCAGGTACAGGCTGCACAATATGAGGATCTTGGAGTCCCATGGGGTCGACTTCACTACCTTTCAAATAGAGGGCAGAGCTCGCAGGTGGTGGCAGTCTTATATACTCAGCAGGCCAGCAGGTTCTCTTCCGGTTACTTGGGAGCAGTTCACACAGATGTTCTTTGACAGATATATTCCACCTTCGGAGAGGGAAGAGCCACGGGGTCAGTTTGAGCGGCTAGAGCAGGGGCAGATGTCGGTGACAGATTATGAGGCCAGGTTTTCAGAGCTATCTCGCCATGCACTCATGATACTGCCTACAGATGCCGAGAGGGTGCGTAGGTTTGTAGCAGGATTGCATCCGGGTATTAGGTCCACCATGGCTCGAGAGGTGGAGATGGGTACCCCTTATCTGCTCGTAGTGTAGATTGCTCGCAGGATCGAGGGTTATCGGTCGAGGAGCAGGGAGCAGGGTCAGCAGGACAAGAGGGTCAGGTTCTCAGGGGATTTCAGGGATGCTCCGTCTAGGAGCAGAGGTCAGTTCGGGGATGGTCAGCCCAGCAAGCCTTCCTATTCAGCACCTCCACTACCTTCTCGAGGTGGTTCAGTGAGGCCTCAGTAGCCATGCCAGAGCGTTCCTACCGTCCTCCAGCTACCCAGGGTTCACCGAGCAGTTATTCTAGTCACCAGAGATCCTCCCGTCCATATTTCAGATCTATGCCGGAGGGTCCACATCGCTTCATGGGTATTCAGGGGTCTTCTTCTTTGGGGCAGCAGGCTATGGTGCCTAGGGGATGTTACGAGTGTGGGGAGCCAGGACAAATGAAGAGGCATTGTCCCAAGTATCGGGGCAAGGCAGTGCAGCAGTGTTATCAGCCTATGGGTTCAGCACCAGCAGTTTGGCCACCTAGAAGTGGAGGGCAGGTCGGCAGGGGTCGTCCCAGGGGTTGAGGCTAGTCAAGAGGAGGTCAGTCAGCTCTTGTTCACTCTGGTGGGGTTCAGTCTTCAGGTGCTCCAGTGAGGTTCTACGTTATTCCGGCCAGATCAGATGCAGTGGCCTCAGACGCCGTGATCACATGTATTATCTCAGTATGTGGTAGAGAGGCTTCAGTATTATTTGACACAGGATCCACCTATTCATATGTTTCATCACTATTTTCTCAATTTCTAGGTGTTCCTCGTGAGTCCTTGGGTTCTCCTATATATGTGTCCACTCCTGTGGGCGATTATGTGGTAGTAGACTGGGTCTATCAGTCTTGTGTGATCACTTTCTGCGGTTTCGAGACCAGAGAAGATCTTTTATTGCTTGATATGATTGATTTTGAGGTTATCCTAGGCATGGATTGGCTATCTCTTTATCATGCTGTGCTAGATTTCTATGCCAAGACGGTTACTTTAGCCATGCCTAAGTCACCTAGGCTAGAGTGGAGAGGTTCTTCAGTTAGTGCACCTAGCCGAGTTATCTCCTTCATAAAGGCTCGACATATGGTCGAGAAGGGTTGTTTGGCTTACCTTGCTTATGTGCGGGATACCACCGCCGAGTCTCCGATTATTGATTCAGTACCAGTTGTTCGAGAGTTAGCTGATGTGTTTCCTTCAGACCTTCCAGGCATGCCTCCGAATCCTGATATTGACTTCTGTATCGATTTAGCTCCAGATATTCAGCCTATTTCCATTCCCCCGTATCGTATGGCTCCTAAAGAGTTGAAGGAGTTGAACGAGAAACTTGAGGAGTTGTTGGCTAAGGGGTTCATCAGGCCGAGTGTATCGCCATGGGGTGCTCCAGTCCTATTTGTGAAGAAGAAAGATGGATCTATGCGGATGTGTGTTGATTACCGCCAGTTGAATAAGGTTACCAGTAAGAACAAGTATCCTATACCGCGCATTGATGATGTGTTTGACTAGTTGCAGGGTACTCTTGTGTTTTCTAAGATCGATTTGAGATCAGGATATCATCAGCTGAAGATTCGGGCTTCAGATGTTCCAAAGACTGCGTTCCGTACGAGATATGGCCACTATGAATTTCTGGTAATGTCTTTTGGTTTAACTAATTCCCCAGCATCATTCATGGACTTGATGAATAGGGTATTCAGGCCGTATATTGATTCCTTCCTCATTGTATTCATTGACGACATCTTGATTTACTCACGGAGCTTGGGTGAGCATGGGCAACATTTGAGGGTTGTGCTCCAGACCTTGCGGGAACAGAAGTTATATGCTATGTTCTCCAAGTGTGAGTTCTGGTTAGATTCCATGGCGTTCTTGGGGCATGTGGTATCCGGAGAAGGTATCAAGGTTGATCCACAGAAGATTGAGGCAGTTCAGATTGGCCGCGTCCTACTTCAGCTACAGAGATCAAGAGCTTTCTGGGTCTAGCAGGCTATTATCGCCGATTTGTGGAGGGAGACGACCACCGATTCATTTGGAGACACGAGGTACATCTGCCGGCGTTCGCATATTCCGAGAGTCTTCTCCTATTTTTACATACATTGTTTTATATTATTCAGAACAGTTACACTATTTCTTTCAACCATTATTTGTAGTATTCTGTACTAGTTCGTGGATTGTGACACCAGACCCTGGGGTAGTCTTAGAGGTATTTATATAATTAGTTTGTGGTTCGTTTCATTTAGTTGGTCATTATTATTAATTTTTTTTAAGGTTGTTGGAAATTACTTTTAATTAAGTCCATTTTAAATTGATTTATTTATGCTGAAGTAATTAATTAAGGAAATTAGTTAATCGATTTCTAACATTGGATGGCCTAGCAAGTGTGGTGTTACGCGCCATCACGATCACTAAGGTTGGGAATTTGGGTCGTGACACCTTCATAACTCATATTCTTCCAATAATAACAGATGGTAATGTATTTATCCTCCCGATCATGCCTCTCATATGTCACATGTAAATAATGGCTCACTTTTTTTGCATCTTAGGATCACGTACATGGTTCACACATTATCAATGTGTACTAGTTACCTCTATGCCTCATTTGTCTAATAATTGATGTCATCACGATGATTAATCATGTCAGCATTATTAGTAGTAATCTTCATGTCCCTTAGGATATAACCTCCTGAAATGCTCTTCTCAGTACAGTGATGGATTCTTGAACAATTCCAACTCAATCTCGAACCCTGTTGCTCCTCCTTATATTAAACCTACAGATAGTAGTAGGTTCAACATGTTAAATAAGAAGCACCATTCCATGATCGAACATATTGGGTAGGAACTCTATGGTCATATTCATTCTATCCCATCATATAATAATGGTTGAAGGTCACCGAAAGCTTAATTTGGGTGTTTGACGTAGAGATATAGGGTTGAAAAAAGTGAACAAATTATTCTCCAGATTTTTTTCCATGAAGATATTATGTGAATGGTTAATAAAGGTGATGTTAATGGGTAATTGGCTTATGAGAGGTACCTAATTGTTATCCTTGTTAGATAAGTCCGGAAGTTGTGATTGCCTCCGTCAGAGTGTTATGGCCAAGTTTGTGAGTCGAGTTGATCACCTCGAAGGCCGAAATTGTTGAGGAAAGGAATTATTCTCATTTGATTTATAGCCAATCGTGATGCTTTGATTGGTGGATGTGTTGTTGGGAGTTGTTTTTGTGGTTCTCTACCAGGTGGATAGGCCCAATTAGAGAGGAGATTCTACCGAAATATTCTGGAAAATTTGGGAGTTAGTCAAATTTAGAGGGCTGGTATGTGTGAAGGAGAAATGAATTATGTTGAGTGTTTTTGGCGGACACTACTCCTTATTCGAGGACGAATGATCCTAAGTGGGGGAGGATGTAAGGCCTAGTAAAAGTTTGCCAAGGGATTCAAGTTTTATGGTGCCAAGGTAGGGTTGTAGAATGCACCGAAGACATTTGTGGAATTTTCGGTAGAAGAAGGCAGTTCTGCAATCAAGTTTGCGACCAGAGAATCACTCTGTGGGCCGCATATCCATTGCGAAGTTTGGTAGAAAGTTTGTAGAAATTTGAAGGACGTTTTGCGGTTATTTATGCGATCACACATTCATTTCGCTGTCCGCATTTTCCGTCGCATATTTGACATGAAGAATTTTGTTGGGCTATTCTGCCGTCCATTCTTTGGCCGCATAAGTGGTATGTGGGCTGTAGACTTGTCGCAGACAAGTCCAAACCAGCCCAGTTCTTGGCATCATTTTCGCATCCCATTTTGCGGGCCAAATATCTGTTATGCGGTCCATTCTGCGACTTCATACTTGAGTTCGTAGGGTCCATTTTTCCTAATGTTTTAACCCATCCCAATTTTGATAAATAACCTTAGGGGATCAATTCCAAGCAAATGTCTGATGATCTTAGAGAGAGGTAAGAGTAGTTTAGAGAGAGAAGGAGGAGACTTAGCATTCTAATCATCCAATGTTGAACAAATCTTCAAGAATCATTGAAGCCACTCACTAAAACATCATCTATCCGTTTAAGTCATACTCACGGGCTTTCATGCAAGAGTTTATGAGTTAAAGCATATTGTGGGGTTGGAAATAGGACATGCATGTGACAATAGATTGCAGTATGTGGGGTTAGTGAACCATTTTGGTTAGTTTCTTGTTGAAATTGGTTGAGGGGGGAAGGGATTACCATTTAAAAGCTTTGTAGTCTATTTTGAATACTAGGTGTTTGACAAAATTCCTAAGAGAGTTACACCAAGGGAATCCTTCTGATTATTAACTTATTCTCGCTATCTTCCTATAGATTGTTATTGATATAAGTGTCGGGGCGTTATAGTAACCTAAGGAAAGCTCAGACAAGGTATGTTGGCTAAAATTCTCTCTTGGAATCGAATTCCATGATATCCCCGTAAGTTTCAAGTATGATCGGCCCAAGTTCCAAACTCCCATGTTCGAAGTTATCCCGTATAAATGTTACTGTTCCAAATAAATTTGTGTTGAAAGATATGTACTAGAAATGTGTACCGAGTGCTCCTATCGTATTGTGCTCTCCTTCGAAAATGTATTCCAAAGTGATCAATGTGTCGGAATATTATGATTTCAATCATGTTTTAATTGCAAGTTGTTATGCCAAGTCATGGGGAAAAAAATTAAGGTGCTTGGATTCTTATTGTTTATATGAATATCATACCTCGGTTTCCAAGTGTCCTTATTGTTGATAAACTACGACTATCTTAAAGGTGAAAGAAGTAAAAGTGAGATATAAAAAGTGGTCATGGTTGCCGTAACTAGTGTACTCGATTTGAATTTGTGTTTTAATCATAAATCACCATGCTCTTCTTTAGTCCTTACATACTCAAGAGTTGAAATTGTGTATTGCCTTTGGGAAGAAGTACTTTAAAAAGATACGGTGAGTTACTCGCCTATGATTTTTAACTTGTGTTGTGATAACAAGTCATTGTGCTCCATACTTTGAAAAGGAATCTAATGTATTTAAAGCCTTCATTACTAATGAACTTGAAGTTGTGATTTTCGGAATATTCTATATGTTGATATTCATGTTGATGATCCTTGGAAGCAAAGAAACGAAAGTGTGAAATGTGAAATACGGCAACTATGCCATGAAAGAAGAATCATAGATATGGACAATAGAGCTAAGGCTGGCATGTGGGTCGGTTAGGCCCGGACTCGGCCCAGGCCCGCGAGCCCATATGGGCAGTGGACCTAAAAGGTCCTAACCGTTTAAGCCCGGGACCAGTTGGGTATGGGCTCATAAGTGGGCCGGTCCTCACCAAAAACCTTACGAGACCGGGATCGTTTTTTCCCGGGGCCGACTTCTAAGTGGGCCGGTTCAACCGGGCCCAACGGCTGTATTTGAAAAAAAAAAGATTTAATCCAAAAAAAATTCAGCCGTTGGATACTTTAAAAAATGGTCGTTGGCCTGCAAAAATAGTTGTTTGGCATTTCTAAAATATTTTAACCCCCCCCCCCCCCAACTTTGTTTGAACCCTAAATCTTTTATTTACTCATATAAATTGTCGTGTTGCTATTACTACTGATATTGGTAGAAGTGGTAATGATTGTGATTATCTTGTTGTTACCAGTCATTGGATGGATGAGGATTGGATAATGCAAAAGCGCGTTATTGCTTCTAAAATAATTAATTTACGTCACACAGAGCAGTTTATTGCTACTACGGTTACGAATATTTGTAGATATTTTTGCATTAGAGATAAAATAATGTCAGTTTCAATGGATAATGCTTCTAGTAACACTAATGATATAGCCTTGCTTACCACTACACTAAATTATGCATTTAGTAATATTTTTCATGTTAGATGTATTTGTCATATTTACCATTTAATAGTCGGTGATGGTATGAGAATTTTAAATGTTGAAATTGAAAAGTTTAAAATGGCTCTTAACTGGATATTTTATTCAAACTGTAGAAGTAGACTTAGAGAATATTTTACAAGATGCGATGAATTTGGCCTAAGAGAAAGAAAGGCTCCTAAACCTTGTCCAACTAGATGGAATTACATATATGAAAGTTTAGTTATTGCATATGAATATAGAAACCCCATAAACTCAACGTTTAAAGCTTGTGTAACTGATGAGGATGAGCACCTTACAAATCAGGATTGGGCTAATGTTAAAATGCTTGTAGATTTTTTTTTTAAAATTCATATTGCTACAAATGAATTTTCTGGGCAATATTATCCTACTATTTCTAATTGTTTAGTTTATATTGCAGAACTTGCAAATTTTTTTACTTGATTTTCAGAGGGTGGGGTAATTTATGAACTTGCTATTGATACTATGAGAAAAAAGTTCAAAAAATATTTTATCCCTATTCCCCCTATTTATGGTGTTGTTGCCTTGTTATATCCTACTATGAAATTAGGAGGTCCTCAATTATGGTATGAAATTATTTATAATAGTTTAGCCTTAGATCATGCTAGACCAAATGTTCCAACTCCTTTTTCTTGTAGTTCGAAATCATCTAAAAGAACTGTGGGAGTAATAGCACTTAGTGCTTTGGCGGGGTTCAGGGGTTCTCAAGGTTCCAACACTAGCGATTGTTCACAACTAATTGAGCTTGAAGTTTATTTATCGTAGGGAATTGAGGAAGTGAATCCCGACGGCTCCTTTAATATTTTGGAATGGTGGAAGGACAAAGAAAAATACTTTCTGATTCTTTCAAGGATGGCTCGAGACAATTTAACTATTCAAGCTTCAACAGTGGCATTGGAGAGCTCTTTCAGTCAAGCAAGACTTCAACTCGGTGATCACAAAGAGTCTATGAGGGAGAGCTTGAAAAAATCAGTACTCTTCAGAGATTGGATCCATTCAGAACGAAGAAACTTTGGACTTGCTGAATCACAACCTGAGGTAGACGAAGCTTACGAAGAAATGCTAGCTGAACTTGAGGAGGAGGATGCTTCGCCCGGAAGCGGTGATGAACAAGCTTCTTTTCCGCCACCACAAACGGAAATTCCTCCGGACCTTGAAGGATTTATGAAATTTGTAAGAGATACAATGTAAATTAATATGTAACTTGTATTTTGGCACATCTTGATTAGTTTTTGTTTTTTTCTCAATGGTGGTATTAGTACCTTGTTGTGCTTATTCCATTGGGGGGGAGGAAGACTAAGAAAGATATTTCCATGTTTTGTTAATGTCATAATTATAAAAATTATAACGCATTCCTTTGAATATCTCTTTACAATATATTTGTGTTTAAATTTGAATTGCGAAATTTAAGTCACAATATTATAATATAATTTACAAGAAATTGCCTTAGATAAAAAAAATTAAACAAAAATAGGGCAGGGCCACTATATATATATATATATATATATATATATAATTGACAAGAAATTGCCTTAGATAAAAAAAATTAAAAATAATAGTCCAGGCCCACTTAGGCCCGGGGACCGCCCCACTTAGATCGGGACCATTAGTTAGTGGTCCCGGTCCCGGGCCGGTTACTACCAAAAATCCCGCGAAGCCTGGGACCATTTAGGCCCGACCCACTTAGGACCGGCGCGTTTAGGATCGGGCCCGACCCACATTACAGGCTTAAATAGAGCCGAGGAAATAATGATGTTGTGAATGTGGTTGAAAGTATTAATAATACTATATATGGTGTGAAAAGTCAGGAGGTATGTATTTGTATTTATGTTTCATTTGTGTGCATAACAAAACGTTTTTGAGAGTATCATTAGCAAACCGAGGAAGGGTGCGTTCTAAGGCCCACACCCGAAATTACACGTGCCAGTGTAGGAGTGGATAGTGTTTTTTCCCTTATTTGGGATGAGATTGTTGATAGCCTTGGATTTAATGTTGACTCCCACGACATATGTGGGGAGACGACCTAGCCGTTCGAGTGGTGATCGGACGCCATGTTGCGCGCATGGTGGTTCCCACTCTTTGTAACACCTTTTTTTTGCATCACATGTCAAACCACATTGTTTGTGGGGAGATGTCCTAGCTGATCGGGCGGGATCGGACTCCGTGCTAAAACCACGGTGGTATATCAGTGCTAATGATCTCCCAACAAAAAATAATATTATTTTCGTATTTTGAAAATTTGTTATGTTTCAACTTGGAATTTCGATATCATTGATTGTTACTTGTTGCTTCCTTGGTGTTTCCCCTTCTGATAATGGAGTTCTGTTTCGAAAGAGGACATTTAGATTTACATACTAGTACTATTCCACATGTACTAACGTCCCTTTTTTCCAGGGGCGCTGCATCTTCAATGGATGCAGGTGGTTCATCACTAGGAAGCTTTGGTCCTTGTTAGTAGTCACTCTTTATTCAACGGTTTTTTATGAGCCCTTCTCTACTCCGGACCCGATGTAACTTAATGTTGTACTTTGTGTTTTGAGTTATAGTCGGGCCTTGTCGCCAGCACTTCCATTATTACTCTTCGATTTTACTTAGAGGCCCCGTAGACATAGTGTAGGTGGTGTTTGGTGTTGGCAATTAAATTAAAAGTGTTGGTATTTGGCAAACACGTTTTTCATTATATCTATAAACTTGTAATATTTTGGAATCTTAAATGAATATCCTTGTGTAATGGAAAAAAATGTGGAGCACTATACTCTTCCTATGTATATCACTTGTTATTGATTTTTATATTGTTCATGGGCAAGGTTGGATAGAAGGCATCAAGTACGCTTGCTCGGCCAGGTTATCTCGATTGAGCGCTAATTGTGCCAACCAAGGTCGGGGCGTGACACATTGTGAGGCCAAGGAAGTCCATTAGAGTCCTCCTTTATGAAGGTGATATAATCTTATGCGACTTCTTAGAGTCTCTTGTTATGAGTCACTGATATCTTTGTTTTCTTTACTACTGAAAAGGTTACACCATTGGCTTCGCTTCCCCCGAAGATCATGTTGATAGTCATCCGAGGTGACCCTTCTACTATCTCGACGGTTCTGCAGTGTCCTGACTTCGTCCATAATTATTTTGGCTCGCTCACTCAAAAACACCCTAAGATGGCCCTTCACTAACAACATCTCCACCTCTTTGCTAAGATGATAACATTCCCTAGTTCTATGGCCATGAGTTCCATGGTATTCACACCATAAATTAGGATCTCTCCATTTAGGATCTGATCGGATCATCTTTGGGAACCGCGCTTCATTGACATATCTCATTGCCGATATTCTATAAGGATGATGTTGGAAGTTGTAATCTAATAAACTAGGATATGCAGAGTCACGGGCCCGTGGCACCTCTTTCTCCTGCAATGACCTGTTGCTCCAACCACGATCGTCTACTCTGTCGGGAGAGACCTTATCCGATGTTTGAAACTCGTTGCTCCTTCACCCATCAGTCATCCCGTATGGTAGAAAACTACCTCTAGAACGAGTGGGCATGGATTTTGTCAAAATTTCTCTTAAAATATTCTTGGTTTTTGTCTCGACCCCGTCCCTTAGTCGATGCCGAAGACCCAAGTTGATCATCTTCTATCCTTATTCTTGAATTAACAGTTATGGATATCTGCCCATATGGTTGCCTTAAACTCGAGCAGGCTCTCATTAAGTTTTTGGGAGGCATCGAAACTTAGTGGATTTAGAACCTTTGTCAAAAATGCCCCCGCTTGCCACTCATCTGGAACGACCACCGTAGAATTCTTTCTTTCTTGAGCCGAATCACAAGTTCTCACAGTAGCTCGGGTTTGCCCTATGCAATTCTGAATATGGTTTCCTTTCAGGCCTCAACCTTCCTTGCTTCGCGTGAGACTTAATGAACGAGTGTGCATGCATTTCAAAAGAATCAATTTTATGTTCGGGTGGAAGAGAGTACCATGTCAGGGCCCCCTTTGCGAGGGTATCACCAAAGTTCTTCAATAGAAACGACTCGATCTCATGTTGAGCCAAATTGTTTCCTTTCACTATTGTGGTGTAGGTTGTGATGTGCTCCTGCGGGTCTGAAGTCCCGTAGTATTTTGGTATGTACGTCATCTTTAATCTCTCTAGAATTATTCTGGCGTTGTACTCGGCTTAAACGGAAACTATGTGTACTTTATCCGAATCTGAACCTTTAAGCATAGGTGGCGCGCCTGGAATTTGATCTATCAGAGTGTGAAACTCATTCATATTCTGATCCATTCGTTCATCATCTCTCTCATGAGTATCATGAGCTCGGTTTAAAAGGATCCACCCCGTTATTATTCCCAGATCCGCTATCGATTCCTCCGGCTTCGTAGAAACAAACTTTGCCCTTTGGGGTATTGTTATCGGTTCTCTGAGACGTTTTATTTGTTGGAACACTAGGAGGAATCGGGCCTCTTCCTCTCACATTGTTGGAAGCACCTGGAAATTCTTGTTTTAATTTCGTCATCACCCCATCCTCTCTTAAGAGGTGATCCATGGTCGTTCTCTACTGTTCCCACCAAAGTTTGGACCATTTATACGACATGTTCTTCCTCCACATCGTCAGGAGTTGGTTCCCGCACATGCCGAGGATAATGACCTTTGCGAACATGGGTTGTCTCATCCGCTTCATTGCGGGTCTCGCAAATTGAGTCATCGCGCTCAGAATATTCTTCCCGTTTAACGTGTGCTTCAACGGTGTATCTGTTGTCGACGTCTTTGGCTGCCATTTCTTGTTTTTACTGAGGAAAGAACCAAAACTTGATAGTAATAAATGAACAGACCAAAGTGATTATGCAACTGTCTAGGCCCCACTGTGGGTGCCAAATTGTTTACCCATAAAATGGTACAGTTGAATTTATAATGTGATTGATACACAGGCAAATCGATTTGATCTAAGAACTACAAAGAAATAGGAATAAAGTTAAGATTTAACGATTGTAATTAAGGAAGATAACAATCCTGGTTCCGAACCCAGCCTTTTCGAGAGCAAAAGTGAAAATAAAGATAAAGCAATGATAAAGCTGTTAAATTGAGAGCTAAATAATAAAGTAAGAGAGCAAAATAGTAAAGTATATCTTTGGCGTGCAAAATATTTCATCCGCTTATAATGGTTGTTAACCTCACTATTTATGGCTCTACCTAGGGACACAAGATCCTAGGATCAAGCTCCTATTTGAATAAGAATAAAAGTTTCATTGATGAATATATAACGACAAACCTTGAATGTAAATATTCTCTGTAATGACTGCTCGTTTAATGCTAGCAAGCATTCCCTTATTGAATGTTGTTTGATGGCAAACCTTTGAACTTCTACCGCTGACTAGGTTCCCTTTGGAATCCATCAGGTACCGGTCACACAGGTCGCATTTGGTATTAATTGTTTCCCAACTCGTCCTTCGCCTATCTTTGGTTCCACGTGTCATCTAACCATTCAACCACCTGTTATCAACCATTTTTACCCCATACAGTCATTAACACACTATCACTGCTCGAATCAAGAGAGATGATTCTTCCTACAGAAAATCCGATTTTTAAACCTCAAGATTACAAGAATCTTCATACTAGTGAACTATAACTCGTGCACTCAAACGACTGCGAAGTCATATATATACTTTCACCTCATAAAGCATATTTTCATTAATCTTTCCATGTCAAGTGGGAAAAAAAAAGCTAAACCTTAATAGTTACCAACTACAAACTTCTATAGCACTTAGTTAAATTATCTGTAGATCTATTTACCATGCATCTTTTATGACACACTCCTTTCTGAGTATCATACTATTAATAAACTAAATCATCGGTGATGCCCTTGACTCCAGATCTTCTAGCCGAAGATAATCTGTAGACTTTATTATTCAATCTCAATCTCACATGTTTCACTATGTCAATAACAACACCATATCTTAAGTGTAAAAACTCTATAGTCAGCTCTGAATCACAAGTAGGATAGTTTTTCCCGAAAGCACTACATTATTTAAAAGTAAATACTTAGCTCAACTCATGAGGAAATAACAAACATGCAACAAATTCTCCAAGATTATGGGAAATATCAACTTTAAAGTCATGGTTAAAACCATCTCAATCTCTTAGAAACTCATGTATGCATAGTGTAATGACCAGGCCCATTATTTTGTGTATTAGAGCCTTTGTCCTTTATTTGATGCTTCCAATATGTTTGTTTAATGTTTTATGACTTGCGGGGTTGGTTGGTTTAGTTCCGTGAAGGTTTGATAGTAATTTGGAACACTTAGTCTCATTATTGGAACTTAAGTTTCTAGGGTTAACCAAGGTTGTCTTTTGGGTAGACTACCTCTGATTGGTGATTTGATAATTCTCTACTCGTATGGTGATTTTGTACTTAGGCATGCTTTCAGATTTGGAAATGTAGGTTGTTAGAAGGTTTTGGCTTTACTTGTCAAAAGTTGGCAATTTGAAGAATTAGAGAGTTCGTAGATTTGATCAAAGTTTACATTTAGGTTATCGGGTTTTGATTGGTATTATGGGAGTTTGGATAAGTTGATTTAGTATATTGGAACTTGTGCTTTGATGTTTGATTGTAATTCGGAATGTCTAGGTGTGATTCGGACTCGTTCGGTGAAGTCAAAATATTTGAAAGTTAGAGAAGAATTTGATCATCAATTCTTGATTTTGATGTTATTTGTAGTTTTTTCAGACTTTAGATAAATTTAGATAAGGTATTCAAACTTGTTGGTATAGTTGGACGGGGTCCCGGAGGAGGGGCTCGGGTGTAATTCGGAGTGGTTTCGGACCACATTCTTATGTTTTGCATTGCTGGTTTTCTAGTGTCTTTGATGAGCTTTGTAATTAAGGGAGGTGAGTCACAACCACGTAAAGTGTTTTTGGGAGATGGGAGACTTGTGCTTCACATTCTCAAGGGTGTGTTCACAATTAGAGAGTGTAAGGGGGAGCTGGTCAGCGCATTCGCATGAAGTAGCTCGTGGTCACAGAGAGGTAAAGGCAGGCTGAGGTTGGCCTTCACGTTCGCGTATAATGGCTCACATTCGCATACGTCTGTTGCGATGGGATGTTGCATTTGCATGGTTCTTCCATGTTCGAGTAGAGTTTCTAAGGCGAGGGGCTAATTTTGCCTTCGCTACCGCGATGTGTATCGTTGGGCAGACGTATAAGTTGTTATCTTCAGAATTTTTGCCCATTCTTTTATATTTTGAACCCTAGACTTCAAGAGGTGGAGATTTTGAAGAGGTACTTCACTACTATATTGGAGGTAAGTAATTTTCACTTGGATATATCTTGATTCCACATAGATTTCTATACCTAAAACATTAATTTAGAAGAGAAATTTTGGGACTTGGTCTGCAACGTAAGAAGGTATGCTTTGGTGATTTGAGGGCCGATTTGGACTCAATTTTAGAATCTAATCATATATTTAGACTCGTGGGGATTTGATCAAATATTGAAGCTTTATCGTTTGCACTTTATTCTTACAGCTTTGTTTGACGTTATTAAGTTATATTTGACTAGATTCGAGTCTTTTGGAGTTGAATTTGAAACTAAAGGTGGTTATTGATTGACTTAAAGCTTACCGGATGTAGGTACGTCTCTTGTCTATCCTTGTAAAGGGTAATTCTCCCCATAGATAATTTATTTTCTACTTGTTACTTGATTTAGGTTCAACGTATATGCAAAGTGATGAGTGTATGCATAGTTTGGTTATGACCGTAGCCAGACAGAGTTAGGTTATATTATGCCTTATTTGGGCCATGTGAATCGTCTATCCATGTTTTGTTGATTATGTAACTACGTATTGAATCTTAACTATGTTTAGAAATAAATTTTCCTCTCAACTCATCTTTCTTGGTGTGTAGGATGTACATTTCTAGAAATAAATATGAGAACTGAGTCTAGTAAAAGGAGATAAACTTATCTTGTCATGCAACTTTCTTGATTCCTACTGAGGCGGAGAAGGTGAGGCAATTCATTGAGGGTTTGACTTATGACATCCGGATTCCTATGGCTCGAGAGTTAGAGATCGAAACTACTTTACACCAGGCTATAGAGATATCTTGGAGGATCGAGCATATTCGTAGTTAGAGGAGAGAGGCCATGATGAGGGATAAGAGGCCTCATCGTTCTAGTAGTTTTAGTGGTACCTCAGTTAGAAGTAGGGGTCAGTTTGGTAAAGTCCATCATGGTAGGTTAGCTTATTCTACAAGGGACCTATCCAGGGGTGTAGTGTCTCGGCCATCTTTTAGCACTCCAGTTCTATCATCTTTTAGTGCCTCTCTAGTGTATTTGTGTCGTGCTTCGTTTGTTCAGGGTTCTTGCAGTGGGTACTCAGTTCATCAAGGGCATTTAGCAGCCTTATTCAACTTGGGGTTGTTATGAGTGCGAGAGTTTGGCCATGTGAGAAGGAATTTCCCCAAGCTTTCTAGAGGCGCTCCCCAGATTTCTCCGTCAGGGTTCCTGCACCAACTTCTTCATCCCCTGCCCAGTCAGCTAGAGCACGAGGACATGTAGCTAGAGGTCATCCTAGAGGAGGGGGTCAAGTTGGTGGACGTTCGACGAGTGACGGTCAGGCCTGTTGCTATTCTTTTTATTGGTAAACTTGAGGTAGCGGCCTCAGATGTTGTGATCACCGATATGGTTTTAGTCTGTCATAGAGATGTTTATATGTTGTTTATCTGGGGTCTACTTATTCATATGTCTCATTTTATTTTGTTCCTTATTTGGATATGCCACATAGATCTCTTGATATTCTTACTTACGTATCTACGCCAATTGGTGATCCTATTATGGTGGATCGTATATATTGGTCTTGTGTCAATACTATTGAGGATTGTAAGACTAGGGTTGATCTTTTGTTAATTAATATAGTAGACTTTGATGTGATTTTGGGTATGGATTGACTATCTCTGTAACATGCTATTCTTGATTATCACGCTAAGACTATGACATTGATTATGCATGTGTTACCAAGGTTGGAATGAAGGGGTCTCTTGGTCATACCCCTAGCATGGTGATTTCATTTCTGAAGGCTCAACGGATGGTTGTGAAGGGGTGTTTGACGTATCTGGCTTTTGATAGGGATATTAGTGAAAAGACTCTTACTAATGATTCAGTCCCTGTGGTGAGGGAGAATCCATATGTATTTCTTGCAGACCTACTGAGCATGCCACCGGATAGAGATATTGATTTGGTGTTGGTCACTCATCCCATATGTGTTCCACAATACCGTATGGCTCCAGGTAATATGAAAGGGTAGTTGCAGGAGTTTTTGGATAAGGGATTCATTAGACCAAGTGTTTTTCCTTGGGGTGAACCAGTGTTATTTGTGACGAAGAATGATGGTTCCATAAGGATGTGCACTGACTACGTGCAGTTGAACAATGTCACTATAAAGAACAAATATCCACTACCTCGCATTGATGATTTATTTGATCAGCTTTAGGGTGACTGTTCTCAAAAATTTATTTGAGATCGAGTTATCACGAGTTGAAGATTAGGGCTTCAGACATCCCTAAGAGGCTTTTTGGACTCATTGTGGAAATTATGAGTTCTCGGTGATGTCTTTTGGTCTGGCAAATACTAAAGTAGCTTTTATGCATTTGATAAATAGTGTGTTTCACCCGTAATAAATTCTTCTATCATTGTGTTCGTTGACGACATCTTAGTGCATTCCCATAGTGGTGAGGAGCACGAACAACATTTGAGGATTGTGATTTAGATTATGAGGGAAAAGAAGTTGTGTGCTAAGTATTTCAAGTGCGTGTTTTGGTGGGACTCAGTGGCGTTCTTAGGCCACGTGATGTCTACTGATGGTATCAAGGTGTATTTGAAGAATGTTGAGGAGGTTCAAGGTTGGCCTAGGCCTATTATACGTATGAAGATCATGAGTTTCTTGGATTTGGTAGGCTACTATCGTCGCATTATGAAGGGGTATTCATCTATAGCAGCTCTATTGACCAAGTTGACTTAGGAGGGCACTCCATTCAGATGGTCTAACGAGTGCTAGAAGATCTTTTAGAAGCTCGGCTTCTTTGATTATAGCTCTGATTTTGGTATTGCCCTCAAGTTCAGGAATGTATACAATCTAGATGCAATGCACATTGGCCTTGGTTATGTATTAATGGAAAATAGTAGGGTGATTTCGCGCTAGTTGAAGCACTACGAGAAGAATTATGTGGTTCGTGACTTGGAGTTAGCGACTATTATGCATGCTCTCGAGATTTTGGAGGAATTACATGTATGGTGAGTCATGTGTGGTTTATGTTGATCAATGGAGTCTTTAGCATTTATTCAAGAAAACGGATTTGAATTTGACGCAGCGAAGGTGGTTAGAGTTATTGAAGGATTATGAGATCATTATATTGTATCATTTGGGTAAGGTAAACGTGTTAGTGGATGCTTTGAATAGGAAGGCAGAGAGTATGGGGAGTTTGGCATTTATTCCAACTGTGGGGAAGCCTTTGTCTATAGATGTTCATGCTTTGGCCAATAAAATGTGACATTAGATATTTTGAACCTAGTAGAGTAGTTGCTTGTGTTTTCTACAAACGTCTTTGTTTGATCGCATTAAGGCTCATCAATATGATGATCCTCGTTTGATTGTTATTAAGGACACGGTGTTACGAGCCGTGCTTAGGAGGTGGTCATTGGTGATGATGGTGTATTGCGACTCTAGGGTCGGATTTGTGATCCTATTATGGATAGTATGAGGGATTTGGTTCTTGAAGTGGAAGGACATTGTTGAGCATGTTTCATGTGTTTAAATTGTCAGCATATCAAGTTTGAGGATCAGAAACTAGGTGGTTTGACCTAAAGATAAGTTAAACCAAAGTGAATGTGGGAGCGCATTAACATGGACTTTGTGGTAGGACATCGACGGATCTTGAGGAGATTTGACGTTGTTTGGGTCATTGTGTATGTGCATGTTTCTATCATATTGGATGGGGGCATTCAGTTTGCAACGCACTTTTGGAGAGTTGTTTTACGTGGGTTGGGCACTCACGTTGAGCTGAGCACGACATTTCACTTCACTTATAGACGGATGGGTAGTACGAGCAGACCATTCAGATCCTTGTGGATATTTTAAGAGCATGTGTTATAGATTTTTAGGCCATTGGGACGAGTTTCTACCATTAGTAGAGTTTGCTTATAAAAATAGCTACTAGTCCATTATCCATATGGCTCTGTATGACGCCTTATATGGGAGGCGATGCCATTGTCCGATTGGTTAGTTTGAGCCTGGTGAGGTTGGGTTATCAGGCACAAATTTGGTATATGATGCATTGTATAAATTGAAGTTGATTTAGGAGCGGCTTCGTACAAGATAGTCCAAACGAAAGAGTTATGATGATAGGAAGGTTCGTGATGTGACTTTCATAGAGAATGAGAAGGTTATACTTAGAGTTTCGCCTCTGAAGAGTGTGATGATATTAGGAAATACGGGAAAGATGAGCCCTAGGTATATTGTCCTTTTGAGGTTTTAGAGAGAGTTGATGAGGTGGCGCACATGCTTGATTTTCCATCCATCTTGGTGGAAGTTTATCTGGTATATGTTTCCATGCTTCGGAAGTATTATGAAGACAATTCACTTATGTTGGAGTGCAGTTGGATGAGAATTTGGCTTATGAATAAGAGATAGTGATCATTTTTTATATGCGGGTTCGAAAGTTGAGATCAAAAGAGATTGCATTAGCGAATGTTTAGTGGAGAGGTCAATCGGTCAAGGATGCCACTTGGGAGACCAAGCATGAAATGTTAGTAGATATCCTCATCTTTTTGGAATTCCATGTATGATTCTAAACCATTCGAGCATGAATGTTTGTATAATAGGGGTAGAATGTAATGAGCTAGCCTGTCGTTTTGTGTATTAAAACCTTATTTCCATATTTGATGCTTCTTGTATAGTTTTTGGTGTTTTATAACTTGAAGTGTTGGTTGGTTTGGTTCCTTAAGGGTTTGAGTGTGATTTGGAAAACTTAGTCTCAATTTAGGAAGCAAAAGTTCCTAGGGTTGACCAAGGTTTGACTTTTGAGTAGATGACCTCTTATTGGAGATTTGTTGGTTCCAGTATGTTCGTTCAGTGATTTTAGACTTTGAAGTATGTTCGGATTTGGATTTGTACTTGGAGGTTCACAGAAAAGTTTGGATCTATTTTGCCAAAAGTTAAGAATTTAAAATTTGGTGAATTTATAGGTTGATCGAAAGTTGGCTTTGATGTTACCGCGTTCTAATTGGTGTTTCGAAACTTTGGAGAAGTTGATTTAGTGGATTGGAACTTGTGCGTGATGTTTGGTTGTAATATGGAATGTCTAAGCGTGGTGCAGACACGTTCGGTGGAGACTGAATGTTTGAAAGTTAACTGAAGGATTTTGATCGTCGATTCTTGGTTGTATTTATGTTATTTGTGGTATTTTTAGCCTTTGAGTAAGTATGGATAAGATATTTTGACTTATTGGTATGGTAGGATGGGGTCCTAGAAGAGGGGGAGGGGAGAAAGAGGAGGGTGTCATTCGAGGTGGTTTTGGACCACATTCTTATGTTTTTCTTGCTAATTGTGTGGTGTCTCTGATGAGCTTCCCAATCGTGGGAGGTGAGCCGCGATCGGGTAGAGTGCTTTTGGGAACTAGGAGCCTTTTGCTTCGCATTCGTAGGGGGTTGTGTTCGTGGTCACGGAGTTTAACGGGGAGTTGGTCAGCACATTCACGTAGAGCAGCTCGCTTTCGCGGAGAGGTAGAGGCTAGTTAAGGTTGACCTTCGCGGTCTTGTAGGTATGTGGTGTTGGTTTGTCGCGTTCACGTAGAGTAGCTAAGGCGGGAGGCTGATTTTTCCTTCGCGATCACGAGGTGCCTATCGCGATTACGATATGTATCGTTGGGCAGACTTATAAGTTGTCATTTCCATGATTTTTGCTCATTTTCACATATTTTGAACCCTAGACTTCGAGAGATGGATATGTTAAAGATGGATTTCACTATTATATTTGAGGTAAGTATTCTTCACTTGGATTTAGTTATATATCTTGATTTCACATGGATTGCTACACCTAAATATTAATTTTAAAGAGAAATTTGGGGGTTTGTCAACAACTTAAGAGGGTATATTTCTGGGATTTGAGGGCCGATTTGGACTCGATTTTGGAATCTATTCATATATTTGGATTCATCGTATTATGGGTAGTCGAAATATAACCCCTAGACTCTATTTTTGACCATGTGTGATCGAGTTGCCTTTCGGGGATTTGATTAAAGATTGAAACTTTATTGTTTAGAATTGATTCCTATTACTTTGTTTGACGTTGCTAACTTATATTTGACTAGATTCAAGTCATTTCGAGTTGTATTTGAAAGGAAATGTGGTTGTTGACTTAAAGCTTCCTAGGTGGAGGTAAATCTCCTGTATATCCTTGTAAGAGGAAATTCTCCCCATAGGTGAATTATTTGCCACTTGTTACTTTATTTAGGTGGCACGCATATGTAAGGTGACGAGCACATATGCGTAGATAGATTATTACCCTAGCCGGGTAGAGTTAGGCTTATATTATTCCTTATTTGGACCATGTGAAATGTCTATTCTTGTTTTGTTGATTTTATGACTACGCGTTGAATCTTATCTATATTTAGAAATCATGTTTATTTTGTCTTGCTGATTTAGACGTAGCCATATTCCAGCCTTACTTGCTTATGATTTAGTTATTATTAGCTCTTGTTGCTCATCGGACATAAGAATATGAAACTAATATATTAAGCTGTTACAGAAATTGAATTACATGATTAGCCATAGCCATCTCTTATTCATATTGATATTCATCCGCATTTTATTATTATGTCCTAGTTCATCTTTATCATATCATCTCATATGCATATACATGAGTTGGAGAGTTGGATATTGAGAACAATTGATGATTTTGGCACTAAGGACATTGTGAGCAGATATTGACTATTGATGATACTATGATTGGATTGAACTACACGCCGTAACGGTGCTTGGATAATGATTTGTCCCTCCGGAGTCAAGTATATTACTCATGTTACTTTGGTCCCTGTGAGTGCAGGCAACCAGATTGGTGCTATGTTTGAATACTTGGATAGTGTCAGTATATGGATTTGTGCTGGGAGATATTTAGGTTGGATTTTGAGCATGCATTTACATCCTAGACTCACATAATAGCTTATTTTATATAAAAGTTGATGATTTATATCATAATTATGGATTTAATTGAGATATTTATTATATTGTATTTCCTTTGTTGGAGCAGCATGTCTCAATACCGAATCTTAATGTGCCTTTGACTTTATGCATATCTGATGATATCATGCCTTATCTCTTGTTCTATTTATTCTTTTACTTTCTTATTAAATTGTTAATAAGTGTTAGTGCCGATCCCCTGTCACTACTTCTTCGAGGTTAGACTTGATACTTACTGAGTATCGTGGCTTTGCACTCATACTACGTTTTTGCTCATTTTTGTGCAGGTTCTGAGGCAGTTACTAGTCATACTCATCCTGGTATCCACGAGCCTGCATTGGAGACTTCATGGTAAGATGCCCTATTTGTGTGATCCTTGGTACATGAAGTCCCCTCCCTTGTTTACCTCTCTGTGTCTATTTACCTTTTTCTCGATATATATTATTATTCAGTGGAGACTATTTACTTTGATAGATGCTCGTGATGTTGTGACACCAGGTTCTGGGAGTATTGTGAGATAATTATGATCATGTATAGATCCTTTTTTGGTTTATGTATTCATGATTTTGTTTTGAAACTTATTTTTCTTTGTACTTGATAATATAACTTTATTACAACAACATACCCGATATTATCCCGCAATGTTAATGACTTAATAATATGCTTCTATTATTGTTATTGAATGTTGGCTTGCCTAGCAAGCAGGTTAGACGCTATCAGGACCTTTGGTGGGATTTTGGGTCGTGACTCATAGTCAATTCATTAGCGCTAAATCTTTCTAAGTCAATCAAGTCATATAGTCTTTAAATCTATCTGTAATACCAGATTTTACCAAAGAAGTCGATCATTTTTATTTCAATAGTAATCCAAGCCATTACTATACTGGCCCAATTTCTTTTAAGATTTCTCTTGATCCTCTTTCCAGATATCACCTTTCTTTTTCAACACACAGTGGTTTTTCACCAAACTTACACTAGTGATCTCGACATGTAACCACGTTATCATAATATCCTTAGGACACTCTATCCATGACTCACATGAGATAGTACCTCAAACTAAGATATTCTCTAAAGAGTCCTCCAACGAATCCATAACTATTTATTTCATCTCTCTAATTATATATAGTCATATCAAAAGTGACATAAAAGTACTCTAAATCCTTGGCATAATCCCATGTCAAACTTAAATTCTCAGCAACTAAAACATCAGATAACTCCATAAGTATCAATTCTTGGATCTTGATCCAACTAGAACTATCTTCTAAATTTACCCACTCTACTCTAGCCCCTCAGGCATAACCGAACATGCCAAACACGTAGTGTTCTATTTTTGTAACGATCTGACTAGTAGTTTTGAGCATTTGCATTCTGTTCAGTTGTTTAAGGTCTTGACTAACCACATATGATGTAGTATTACTTGCGTGCACGGTCGGTTTCAATTTTTGGGTGGTTCAGAATTGATTTGAAAAAATGATTCTCATTTTAGAAGCTTTATGTTGGAAGAGTTTACCAACTATGACTTTTGTGTATTTGACCTCGGATAGAAGTTTTGATTTTTTTCGTTAAGTCTGGATGGTAATTTTGGACTTGGGCGTATGTCCGAATTTGCATTTAGGTATTTCTAACAAAGTTTGGCTCTTAGTGCGAAAGTTGACAATTTGAAGGTTTAAAAGATTTCTAAGTTTTACCATAGGTTGACTTTATGGCTATCAAGTTCGTATTGTGGTTTCGACACTTGGAATAGGTCAGTTTTATCATATGTGACTCGTGTGCAAAATTTGGTGTTATTTCGAGCTAGTTTGGTAGGAATGGGACGCGTGGTTGTGACTTTAGCGATACTTGAATTTTATTGAAATTTCTATGTGTTTTGGTGTCCGATTCTTGGTTTTGGATGTTATTTTGGTGTTTTGGGTTTGCGATCTAGTTAGTATGATTAGACTTGTGTGGATGTGTGGTGTGGAGCCCTTGGGGCTCGAGGGAGTTTCAGACGTGTATCAGATTGGTTTGGTCATGTTTCATAGTTGTTGGTGTTGGGATGATGTTGCAGGTGTCACAAATGCCAGATTCTGTCTACTTTTGCGAGGAGGGTACCACATTTGCGAGGCGGGCTGCATGGTTTAATTTTGCGAATAATAGATCGCATTTGCGATTAGGCACTGGGCGGAAGAGGCCGCATTTGCATTAAAATGATCAATTTTACGAAGGGACAGACTTTGCAAATACGAATTTTGGTTCACATTTGGAACACCCCTGGTGTTCTTCAGGCATCGTATTTGTGATGCGCTTGTCTCTTTTGTGGGGTTCGTATTTACAAAATCCCATATCGCAAATGCGACATCTGCAACTTTTTTATAGCTGGGTATTTCGAGACTTAGTGTCATTTTTCACATTTTGAGCCCTAGACTTGGTGGGAGACAATTTTTGGAGATTTTGACATCTAGCTATTGGGTAAGTGATTTTGACTCAACTTTAATATTATAACCTGATTTCTTATGGATTTCAACATTAAAATCATGGGATTTGAAAGGAATTTTTGCGGATTATTTTACTATGTTAATGAAATTTCAGATTTGAGACTCGAATTGGACACAAATTTGAAAACCAAATATGTAGGACTCGTGAGGTTATGGTTAGTCAAGATCTACCCATTGAATCGGGTTTTTACCGGGCAAGCTCGGGGTTGACTTTTGTTGACTTTTTGGAAAATGTGTAAAAATCTTAACTTTGCTAATCGAAATGGGTTTCTGTTGCATTTTTTGATGATATTAAGTCGTTTTTTCTTAGATTTGAGCCAATCAGAGTGAATTTTAAAGGAAAAGCTATTTTGAGTGTTGATTTGGGAAATTGAGGTAAGTATCTTGCCTAACTTTGAGTAGAGAAATTACCCATTAGGATTTGGTCTAATGCATTATTTAAACTATGTGAAAAGACGTGTACATGAGGTGACGAGTATGTACACGGGCTTATGTGTTGTAATTGGCCGGATTAGACCCTTAGACTATTAATATGGCTAGAATTGAAGTTGTTATATGAAGCACGTTTCATTATTGATTTACTTCTCGTACTCTTATGTCGTCGTAATTCTTGTATAAATTGTTGTTGAACCGTGGGATATGATTATTATGGCATTGGTATTGTCGTTTGAGCAATATTGTGGCACATTGGGCACATGGTGAGCGGTTGATTGTTGTGTTGTGATTGAGATGTGCACGCGGCTACATAAAAGGGGTGTGTATATTGACATGCATGCAACGAGATAAGGGGGGTACTTATGCGTGTGGAGCAGGTAAGGTGTCACGACCCAAAATTGATCTAGTCGTGATGGCAACTAACACAACCAGCTAGGTAAACCAAATAACAGTTAACACAATTCAAATGAGAATAATTGATATGAAATAAATACATCTGTTTGGAATGTACATAAAAAGAATTCAAATCTAAAGCTACCAAAGACAAGTGGTAGCCATATACAGAACACATGTATGTCTTCAGTGCCATCTCCCATCATACACACCATCTCATCTCCAAGATCTGCACGCAAGGTTTAGAAGTGTACCATGAGTACAACCGACCCCATGTACTCAACAAGTATCATAATTAACCTCGGCGAGGTAATAAGAGTACGTAATATAAATGATACTCGTTATCACGTGTATGATATAAGACCACCTATACCACTATTAAATGGCAAGGCAAGGTCGATGCAGCTTTTACCCAATAGGATCGGGATCGAAATCCACAGGGAGTTATACAATTGAAGTCGAGTTTCTATCCGATTTAGTAGTGTTTCTTGTTCTTAAATGCTCTTATAAACATGGATGGTTTTGTATATATACTAAGTTTAATTCTAAAGATTACTATTGTTAAACTAGCTACAATATTTTGTGGGACTTTATCAAGTGTTTAAAAGCACTAGGGATGCAACTTTTCCCTAGGCGAGTAACTAACGGGATTTAAAAAACTTGGATAAACTTGTGGATCATGGGCATATGACATAACCTCAAACTAAATTACTCACCCAGTACCTCTCGGTAGCGTGGGTGACTTTGCTTGAATTGGCTTTCTCAAGCCCAATTGGGTGTTTGAACAAAGCAAATAAAATGGCTCAAGTCGGGTATCACTATCTCTAGTCTCTACCCTTTAATTGGGGCTATCAATCTCTTGAGTTCACCCCAATTCCTTGTTAGCCTATTTTACCTAGACTTGGGCCATCTCTCTCAAGAATAACCCTAGTCAAAAAGGCATGAATCAGTGTTTGCAACCACTAATTCAGTGAATTAAGCATGAAATAGACTAAAAATCAAACACCCAATCACAAATTCATCCTAAAATAGAAGACCCATTAGTTACCCACACTAGGGTTGAGTCACAACCCTATCTTATGGGTCTAGCTACTCATTTTCATGGAAGAAATAAGATAGAGGGTGAAATTAAAGCCATAAAAGTTGATTACAGATAAAATCTAAGAATAATGGTGGAATATAAGCTAAAATTACTCAAAACGGTAAAAAGACACTATTCACGAGCTCCTTACAATATTTGATGACCTAAAAATGAAAAAAAGTAGTATATATACAAAGCTAAAAATACTAGATAAAATTTCCCCTACGGAGATTCCGCTGTCAGCGGAATTCTAGACGTCCCAGCGGAATGGCTTCCGTGGCCGCGAAATAGTAAGTGCGGATCGCGTTCTGGAATTTGGCACTTCTCTGAATCTCTTTTCCACTCCCAGCGGAATATTGAATGCCCCAGCGGAGTAGGAAAGCGCGGCAGTGGAATTTCATCGCTGACTGCGCTATTGTGAAGGACCCCTGTTGGCAACTCTCTAAAGTTGGAATTCCACTCCCAGCGGATTACTGAATGCTGCAGCGGCCAGGAAAGCGCTGCAGCGGAATATTGGCGTGGTCAGCGGTTCCAAAGGGCCCAAAACACACCTCTCTGAAGTTTGGTCTGTGGCAGCGAATAGAATTTTGCTACAGCAGAATGTCTTTCACTGCAGCGAAATAATAGCGCTCTCAGCACTTTTGCTGGGTTCCTGGGTTGTGCAAGTTTAGTTCCTGTTTGAGTTATCTTTAGCCATTCTCTTCAATTTAATTCAAATCCTGCAATTTAAGCACCTTGCATTAGTTTTCGGGAGTACCTTAGTGCAATTTTGCCTCAAAACCTAACAAAACGATAGTAAATAGTAGGTAAAAATCCCTAGTTATCAGTGTACAATTCATAATTCCAACAAGTACAATAGAAAATATGATCAAATCATGAAATCACAAATAAAACCACTTTGGTCATCTCAGTTTGCTCAACGTATTTTGCTCAGTCAACAATCTATCATATAAGAAAGATATGCAAATAAATCAGGTAACAACCAAGAAAATTGTAAGTAAAGATGAAATGCAATATGTCATGCCCTGACCTCGGGGAACGCGATCGACGCTCAACTGAGATAACCCAGCCGAGCAAGCCTACTAGATTTCCTTCTACCCAACTCACCCAAAACAAAGAGGAGATATATATATATATATATATATATATATATATATATTTGCTCAACGTATTTTTCTCAGTCAACAATCCATCATATAAGAAAGATATGCAAATAAATCAGGTAACAACCAAGAAAATTAACCTCGGGGAACGCAATTAACGCTCAACTGAGATAACCCAGCCAAGCAAGCCTACTAGATTTCCTTCTACCCAACTTACCCAAAACAAAGAGGAGATATATATATATATATATATATATATATATATATATTT